>JAGISJ010000019.1:201199-213768 GCA_023375725.1 Nephotettix cincticeps
CGCGCGCGACCGACAGGACGGATGCCGCGTCCTCCACATCGGCGCCTCGTTCGCGGACGAGCCACGACAGGGCCCGGTACGCGGCGCCGGTGTCGAGGTAGCCGTAGCCGAGCCGCAGCGCGGCCCGCTGGGACACGCTCGACTTGCCGCTGCCGGCGGGCCCGTCGATGGCGACGAGAACGGGGGGTGAGTGCGGAGTCAGTCATTGCTCGCGCTCGCGATCTTCCAGCCGCGCGCCTGGAGTCCCTCGACCGCGCGGTGCACCACGCCCGGGGACGACGCTGATCTCGGCGAGGCCGAACTGGGCGCCCCGGCGAGTGCTCCAGGCGGAGGTCCTCCACGTTGACGCCGAGCTCGCCCAGCTCGCCGAAGAGGCGGCCGAGCTGGCCGGCGGTGTCGTCCACCATCACGACGAACGACTCGAAGCGACGGTTCTGTCCGTGCTTGCCGGGGAGACGCTCGACCCCGACGTTGCCGCGACCGATCGTGTCGGCGACGGCGCGGCGCGCACCGGGGGCTTCGGGGGCGCTCGGAGGGCATCGGCGACGGCGGCCAGATCGACCGCGAGCGCGTCGAGCACCCTCCACGACCGGGCCGGCGTTGGCGCCGAGGATCTGCACCCACAGCTCCGGAGCGGATGCCGCGAATGCGCGTGGTGTCGCGCACTCCCTGCCCTGCCAGGCCCAGCGAGCCCTCCGGCGCGTCGACGAAGCGTCCGGCCAGGAGACTCGCCACCAGCTGGGGCACGTGGGAGACGAGGGCTACCGAGCGGTCGTGCTCCTCGGGCGTCATCTCGATCGGCCGTCGCGCCGAGATCCAACGCCAGCGCCTCGACGACCGCGAGATCGGCGGCGGAGGTCTCTCGTCACGGCAGACGACCCAGGGTCGACCGACGAAGATGTCGGCGCGCGCGTGCATCGCTCCTCCGCGCTCGCGTCCGGCGAGCGGGTGCGAGCCGATGTACCGGGTGAGGTCGACGCCGCGCTCGCGCAGCACGCGAAGGGGCTCGAGCTTCACGCTCGCGACGTCGGTCACGACCGCGCCCGGGTGGGCGACGAGCTCGGCCTGGATCACATCGGCCGTCACGTCCGGCGGAACGGCCACCACGACCAGCGACGGAGAGTCATCGGATGCCGCCACCACCCGCCCCGCGCCGTAGTCCACCGCGAGCTGCAGCTGCGCCGGAGACGCGTCGGCGAGCACCACGTCGGACGTCCTCGGCGCGGAGGGCGTGGCCGATGCTCGAGCCGAGCAGTCCCGCACCGACGATGCGGGACGGTGCCCTGCACGCGCGCCGCGACGCGGGCACGCGGGGATGAGTCGTCGCTCACTCGGTCTCCTGGGACTCGGTCGGGGCGGAGGTGGGAGCGGCGTCACCCGCCCCGCGGCGCGACAGGGTGAGGAGCGCGCTCTCTCCACCTTAGTCAACTCGCGCGCACGCCCCACGGGGAGAGTTCCCAGGTGCAGCGGGCCGAACTGTCGGCGGACGAGCTCGACCACCGGGTGGCCGACAGCCGCCATCATCCTCCGGACGATGCGGTTGCGCCCCGAGTGGAGCGTCAGTTCGACCAGCGACCCCTCGCCCGCGTCGGAGGCCGACAGCAGTCGGGCTTTGTCGGCGGAGATCGGTCCGTCCTCGTGCTCGATGCCGCGGGTGGGCTTCGCGATCGTCTGCGGCGTCACCCGCCCCGAGACCTTGGCGATGTAGACCTTGGTGACCCCGAACGACGGGTGGGCCAGCACATGGGCGAGATCGCCGTCATTGGTGAGGACGAGCAGGCCGCTGGTTGTCGGCGTCCAGGCGCCCGACGTTGTAGAGCCGCTCGTCCCAGTCCTTCGTGTAGCGGCGCAGACCCGCACGACCGCGGTCGTCGCTCATCGAGCTCACCACCCCCGTGGGCTTGTTGAGCATCACGTAGCGCTTGGTCTGGTCCAGCTGCACCGCGGTGCCGTCGACGTCCACGAGATCGCTCTCCGGGTCGATGCGGCTCCCGAGCTCGGTGACGACCACGCCGTTCACGCGAACACGCCCGTCGGCGATCAGCTGCTCGGCCACTCGACGCGAGGCGACCCCCGCGTGGGCGAGCACCTTCTGCAGCCGCACCCCCTCGGCCGGCGGCTCGCCCGCGGCATCCGTCACCCGGTCGGTCATCGCGCGATCCCTTCTTCGAATCCCTCGGCACCGTCATCGAGCAGCGGGGAGATGTGCGGCAGCTCGTCGAGGGAGTTGATGCCGAGGTTCACCAGCAGTGCGTCGGTCGTGCCGTAGTGGATCGCGCCGGTCTCGGAGTCGGCGAACAGCTCGGTGATGAGTCCGCGGGCCAGGAGTGTGCGCACGACGGAGTCGACGTTGACCGCGCGGATGGACGCCACCTGGCCGCGGGTCACCGGCTGCTTGTAGGCGATCACCGCCAGGGTCTCCAGCGCCGCCTGCGACAGCCGCGACGGCGACTGCGTGTTGACGAACTCCGAGACCAGATCGTCATGCTCCTCCCGCACGTACAGCCGCCATCCGCCGCCGACCTCGCGCAGCTCGAAGCCGCGCCGGGGTCCGCCGGCCAGTCCGTCGTAGTCGGCGACGAGCTGCTCCACGGCCTGCCGCACGGCGGCGACGGGCGCCGACACGGCGGCGGCCAGACTCACCAGGCTCTGCGGCTCCTCGACGACCAGCAGGATCGCCTCGAGTCGTCGCGCCACCGAGGACGGGGTCGTGCGGACGTCGCGAAGCGTCGGAGGAGGTCTCGCTCATCGTCTCGGTCTCATCGGTCATAGTCGGCCCCCAGGGTCGCAAGGTTCTCTTCGGACCACCGATCGGCGGTCCAGCGCAGGGTGAGCTCGCCGAGCGGCTCCAGCTGTTCGAACGACAGCGCGGCGTGCCGGTACAGCTCCAGCACCGACAGGAAGCGCGCCACGAACACGCGCCGGGCTGCGAGACACCGGCCACCACCTCGCGGAAGGAGAGCGTCCCGGCGGCGCGCAGGAGCGACACGACGACCGCCGCCTGCTCTCTGATGCTGACCAGCGGCGCGTGCAGGTGATCCAGCCCCACGGTGGGGATCTCCCGCGGTGTCATCGCCAGCACCGCGAGCGCGGCGAAGTCCTCCGCACTCAGGGTCCACACCAGCTCGGGGGCGGCCCGGCGGTACTTCTCGTCCAGGCGCACGGCGCGCGTGTGCCGCCGGTCCTCGGAGTGCAGTCGCTCGGCGAACCATCCCGACACCTGCTTGAAGGCCCGGTACTGCAGCAGTCGGGCGAACAGCAGGTCGCGCGCCTCCAGCAGGGCGACCGACTCGGCGTCGACCAGCTCGCCCCTGCGGCAGGAGACCGGCGACCTTCATGTCGAGGAGGGTGACGGCGACCACCAGGAACTCCGACGCCTCATCGAGGTCGTCGTCGGTCTCCATCCCGCGGAGGTACGCGATGAACTCGTCGGTGACGCGGCTGAGCGCGATCTCGGTGATGTCCAGCTCGTGCTGGGAGATCAGCGAGAGGAGAAGGTCGAACGGGCCGTCGAAGTCTCCGACGGAGACGCGAAACCCCTCGGGCGCGTCGGACGGCGGCTCGGGGTGCTCAGGCGACCGCGCCACGGGCGACCAGCTCTCGCGCCAGCCGCAGGTACGCCTGGGCGGCGGGGTGCTCGGGCGCGAACTCCGTGATCGGCACGCCCGACACCGAAGCACCCGGGAACTTCACCGTGCGACCGATGACCGTCTCGAGCACATCGTCGCCGAACGCCTCCACGACCCGCTCCAGCACCTCGCGAGAGTGCAGCGTGCGTGCGTCGTACATGGTCGCGAGCAGTCCGTCGAGATGGATGCTGGGGTTCAGCCGATCCCGCACCTTCTCGATGGTCTCGATGAGGAGCGCGACGCCGCGCAGGGCGAAGAACTCGCACTCGAGCGGGATGAGCACTCCGTGGCTGGCCGTCAGCGCGTTGACGGTCAGCAGTCCGAGCGATGGCTGGCAATCGATGAGGATGACGTCGTAGTCGGCCGCGACGTGCCGCAGCACGCGCGCCAGGATCGTCTCGCGGGCGACCTCGTTGACCAGGTGCACCTCGGCGGCCGACAGATCGATGTTCGCCGGGATGATGTCGAGCCCGGGAGTGCCGGTGCTGACGATGGCCTCGCGCGGGTCGCGCTTGGTGTCGAGCAGCAGGTCGTAGATCGTCGGCACGTCGTGGGTGGCCACGCCCAGGCCCGCGGACAGTGCGCCCTGCGGGTCGAAGTCGATCGCCAGCACCCGCCGCCCGTATTGCGCGAGGGAGGCGGCCAGGTTGATCGTGGTCGTCGTCTTGCCGACGCCGCCCTTCTGGTTGCAGAGCGCGATGATGCGGGCGGGACCGTGTCCGTCCAGCGGCGGCAGCGGTGTGGGGAAACCGTGATACGGGCGCCCCGTCGGCCCCATCGGAGTCTCCTCCGCCGACGTGTGCGCCGCCGCCTTCTTGCTGCCCGCCACGGACTCTCCTGACCTCGCCATACCGATCCCCGATTGTACCCACCCGACCGTCGCCCGCCCGGGCGGCTGGCCGCGTCGGTCCGAGCCCGTCGGCGCCCGGCGAAGCCCCGGCAGCGGCCCCGACTGCCTCAGCGGCCGCGCGGGTGGGAGGTCACATAGACGTCGCGCAGGGCGTCGATCGAGACGTGCGTGTAGATCTGCGTGGTCGCCACCGAGGCATGGCCCAGCAGCTCCTGCACCACCCGCACGTCCGCGCCGCCCTGCAGCAGATGCGTGGCGAACGAGTGGCGCAGCGTGTGCGGCGACACGTGAGCGGTCAGGGCGGCCCGTTCGGCGGCGCTCTGGATGACCAGCCACGCGCTCTGACGCGACAGGGGCGCGCCCCGCGCACCGAGGAAGAGTCTCGGCGTGGCCCTGCCGCGCACCGAGAGCACCGGCCGCGCGCGTGTCAGGTAGGCATCCACCGACGCGCGGGCGAACGAGCCGACCGGCACGATCCGCTCCTTCGATCCCTTGCCCCGCAGGCGCACCACCTCGCCGTGCGCGAGATCGTCCACATCGAGCTGAACGACCTCGGAGACCCGCGCGCCCGTCGCGTACAGCAGCTCCAGCAGCGCTCGGTCGCGCAGGCCGAGGACATCGCCCGGCTGGGCGTCGTCGGCATCGGGGCCGGCGGCATCCAGGAGACGTTCCACCTGTTCGATCGTCAGCGCCTTGGGCAGACGCTGCGGAGCCTTCGGCGGTCGCAGCCGTCCTGTCGGGTCGTCGCTCGCGACCCCCTCCCGCGCGAGGAAAGCGGTGGAGGCCGCGGACCGAGGACTGCAGTCGGGCGAGGCTGGATGCCGCGCGGCGGCTGCGCGGCGCGGCGCGCTCCGCGGCGAACTCGGCGACGACCGCCGTCGTCACCGCGGCGGTGTCGTCGATCCCTCGCGCGGCCAGCCACGACACGTACCCCGCCAGATCGCGACGGTAGGCGGCGACGGTGTGGTCGGACAGGCCGCGCTCGACGGCGATGTGGCGCAGGTACGCGTCGACAGCGCGGTCAGTTCGCACCGGCGGAGGCGGCCCGTTCGCGCCGCAGACGCTCCGCGGCGGCGAGCACGCCGGTGGCGAGGATGCCGTTGCGCATGCGTCCGGCCAGCACGGCGTCGACGGCGTCGGGCAGCGGCATCCATTCGACGCGGATGTCGGCCTCTTCCTCCGCACGCTCGTGCGGGTGCGCCGATGCGGAGATGCCGCGCGCCAGGAAGAGGTGCACCACCTCGTCGTTTCCGCCGGGGGTGGTGAACACGCTGACCAGCGGCGACCAGTCCGCTGCGATCAGGTCTGCTTCCTCCTCCAGCTCGCGCTGTGCCGCGCGCAGCGGCTCCTCGCCCTCGATGTCGAGCAGTCCCGCCGGGATCTCCCAGTCCCGGTGGCGGATCGGATGCCGGTACTGCTGGATCAGCAGCACCCGCTCCCGGTCGTCGATCGCGACGATCGCCGCCGCGCCCGGGTGGTCGACGTACTGACGGACGATCTCCTGCTCGTTGTAGCGGACCGTGTCGGAGCGCACGTCCCACACACCCGCCCCGCGTAGACCACGTCGCTGGCGACGATGTCGGGCTCGACGGGTTCGTCGCGCAGCTCGTCGGCGCGCGGGTCGCTCACGCCGTCTCCACGGCGTGGTCGTCCACGGTCTCTTCCACGTCGAACAGCTCACTCGCGCGGTGGCGGTCCAGCGCCGCGGCGACCAGGCCGCGGAAGAGCGGGTTGGCGTTCGTCGGCCGGGAACGCAGCTCCGGGTGTGCCTGCGTGGCGATGTAGTACGGGTGCACCTCGCGAGGCAGCTCGATGTACTCCACCAGGTCGAGGTCGGGGTTGATGCCCGAGAACACCAGGCCCGCCTCGGCGATGCGATCGCGATAGCGGTTGTTCACCTCGTAGCGGTGACGGTGGCGTTCGGACGCGGTATCGGCGCCGTAGATCTCCGCGGCGATGGACCCCTCCGCCAGGGCCGCGGGGTACAGTCCGAGCCGCATGGTTCCGCCGAGGTCGCCGTGATCGAGGATGTCGACCTGCTCCTCCATCGTCGCGATGACGGGATGCTCGGTGTCGGGGGTCGAACTCGCTCGAGGATGCGCCGTCGATGCCCGCCACGTGACGGGCGTACTCGATCACCATGCACTGCAGCCCCAGGCAGATCCCGAGGGTGGGGATGCCCTGCTCGCGCGCGAACGTCAGCGCGCCGATCTTCCCCTCGATCCCGCGGATGCCGAAACCGCCCGGGACCACGATCCCGTCCAGCGGTGCGAGCGCCTTCTCCGCTCCCTCGGGCGTCTCGCACAGATCCGACGGAACCCAGCGGATGTTCACGTGGGTCTCCTGCGCGAATCCACCGGCTTTGAGCGCCTCGGTGACGGAGAGGTAGGCGTCGGGCAGGTCGATGTACTTGCCGACCAGTCCGATCGTCACCTCGTGCTTGGGGTTGTGGACGGCCTTGAGCACCTTGTCCCAGCGCGACCAGTCCACCTCGGCGGCCTTGTGCAGGCCCGAGCGCGCGCACGAGGTACTCGTCGAGCCCCTGCTGGTGCAGCATCGTGGGGATCTCGTAGATGCTCGGCACGTCGATCGCGTTGACCACCGCCTGCTCGTCGACGTCGCACATGAGCGCGATCTTGCGCTTGTTCGCATCGGTCACGGGTCGGTCGCTGCGCAGCACCAGCGCATCGGGCTGGATGCCGATCGATCGCAGCGCCGCGACGGAGTGCTGGGTGGGCTTGGTCTTCTGCTCCCCCGACGCGCCCATGAACGGAACCAGGGACACGTGCACGAAGAAGACGTTCTGACGGCCGAGCTCGTGGCGGATCTGGCGGGCGGACTCGATGAACGGCTGCGACTCGATGTCGCCCACCGTGCCGCCGATCTCGGTGATGATGACGTCGGGACGCGGGTCTTCGCTGGCCTGCAGACGCATGCGGCGCTTGATCTCGTCGGTGATGTGAGGGATGACCTGCACCGTGTCGCCGAGGTACTCGCCGCGGCGCTCGCGCGCGATGACCTGGGAGTAGATCTGGCCCGTGGTCACGTTGGCCGCCTGGCTCAGCTCGATGTCGAGGAAGCGCTCGAAGAGTCCGATGTCGAGGTCGGTCTCGGCGCCGTCGTCGGTGACGAACACCTCGCCGTGCTGGAACGGGTTCATCGTTCCGGATCGACGTTGAGGTACGGATCGAGCTTCTGCATCACCACGCGCAGACCGCGAGCGGTGAGGAGGTTGCCGAGACTGGCTGCGGTCAGACCCTTCCCCAACGAAGAAACGACACCGCCGGTCACGAAGATGTGCTTGGTGGTGTCGTTCGAAGGTCCCGGATCTGAAGTCTGCATCACGGGCTTTTATCCTATCAGTCGCGTGGAGCGGGCCGGGCGTCTTGAACGTCGAGCCTCCCCATTGGAGCGACGCCCGCCGCGCTCACCCGACGGCTCGGGCGAGCGCGAGGAGTTCGCGCGCGTGCGACAGCGCGGCATCCGAATCCGTCAGTCCTGACAGCAGCCGCGCCATCTCCGCCTCGCGTTCGGCGCCGTCGAGGCGGCTGACGCTGGAAGCGGTGACCGAGCCGTCGCTGGCTTTGACCACGGTCAGATGGTTCGTCGCGAACGCGGCCACCTGCGCCAGGTGGGTCACGGCGATGACCTGCGACGACTCCGCGAGCCGAGCCAGGCGCCGGCCCACCTCGATCGCCGCGGCGCCGCCGATGCCCGCGTCGACCTCGTCGAAGACGAACGTGGGCACCGGATCGGTCGCGGCGATGACGACCTCGATGGCGAGCATGACGCGGCTGAGCTCGCCGCCCGAGGCGCCTCGAGCGACCGAGCGCGGCGTCGCCCCGGGGTGCGGGGCGAGGAGGAGTGCGACATCGTCCCTGCCCGCGGCGGTCGGCGTGCCCGCCGTGACCTGCACGGTCAGTCGCGCGTCGGGCATCGCCAGCGCGTGCAGTTCTTCCGTGACCGCAGCGCCCAGGCGCACCGCGGCCTCTTCGCGCGCAGTCGTCAGCTGCGCTGCCGCGGAATCCAGAGCGGATGCCGCCTCCTCCCGCTCAGCGGACAGTCGCTCGATCCGGTCGCCGTCGTCGTCGAGCTCGGCAAGGCGCGCCGACCCGTTCTCGCGGAGGGCGAGGGCGGCGTCGAGGCTGCCGTGCGAGCGGACGAGTGCGCTGAGCACGGCTCTGCGCTCCTCGACCGCGGCCAGCTCGTGCGGGCCGGTGTCGTCGAGGTCGGCGAGGTAGGCGGCAAGACCGGCCGCAAGGTCGGCCGCGCGGTATCCGAGCTCGGCCGCGTGCTCGGCGAGCGCCTCCAGCGCCGCATCTCGGGCTGCGGCGCGGTCGAGGGCACGTCGCGCCTCGCCCAGCAGGCCCGAGACGTCCGGGGCGTCGCCGTCGCCCGAGAGGGCATCGTGCGCCGTCGCCGCGGCCAGGCGCAGCTCCTCGGTGTGGGCCAGGCGTTCGGCTCGCTGGGCGAGCTCTTCGTCTTCACCGGGCTGCGGATCGACGAGCTCGATCTCGTCCAGGGCGGCGCGAAGGTCGTCGGCCTCACGGCGACGCCCGTCGCGGTCGCCGACCAGAGTCGCCAGCTCGCCCTCCACTCGCTGCCAGTGCTCGTACGCCTCGCGATAGTTCTCGGCGGCGCGGGCGATCCGTTCGCCGCCGAACCGATCGAGGGCGTCGCGCTGCGCGGGTGCCGACGTCAGCCGCAGCTGGTCCGACTGTCCGTGCACGACGACCAGTTCATCGGCCAGGTCGGCGAGCACGCCCGCCGGCGCCGCACGCCCGCCCACCGTCGCACGGCTGCGCCCCTCGCTCGACAGGCTCCGCCCGACCAGCAGCTCGGCGCGGCCGTCACCGAGAGGCTCGACGTCTCCCCCGGCCTCCCGGACGCGATCGACCACGCTGCCGCGCTCCGGCACGATCCACACGCCGTCCACCGACGCCTGCGCGGCGCCCGCGCGAACGGCCCCCGAGTCGGCGCGCGCGCCCAGCAGCAGGCCGAGCCCGGTGACCACCATCGTCTTGCCGGCACCGGTCTCGCCGGTGATCGCGGTGAACCCGGGCCCCATGGGCAGCGTCGCCTCGGCGATGACACCCAGGTCGCGCAGGCGCATCTCCTCGATCACGGCGCCTCCGGTCGAGCGATCGCACCGGTGGGGGTGTCGAGACCGTCGACGGGGCCACGCCATCCCTCGACGGGCAGGCGGAACTTGCGGACCAGGCGATCGGTGAAGGCCGCCGGATGCAGGCGCGCGCCAGCCGGACCGGGCGGTCGGACCGCCGCACCACCACCCGCGCACCGGGGGGCAGATCGTGCGATCGCCGCCCGTCGCACCACAGGATGCCGACCCCGTTGGTGCGTTCGAGGACTTCAATGGCCACCGCAGCCTCCGGCCCCACCACCAGGGGCTTTGCGAACAGCGCGTGCGCCGACAGAGGCACCACGGCGATCGCCTCGACGGTCGGCCAGATCACCGGGCCGCCGGCGGAGAAGTTGTAGGCGGTCGAGCCGGTCGGAGTGGACACGACCACCCCGTCGCAGCCGAAGCTGGAGAGCGGGCGGCCGTCGACCTCCATCACGACCTCCAGCATCCGCTCTCGGCTCGCCTTCTCCACCGTCGCCTCGTTGAGCGCCCACGTCTCGTAGATCACGGAGTTCGACGCGTCTTTGACGCGCACCTGCAGCGTCAGGCGGTCCTCGACGCGGTACTCGCGATCGATCACCCGGCGCACGGCAATCGTCGAGATCGTCGCGCTCGATCTCGGCCAGGAAGCCGACATGTCCCATGTTCACCCCGAGCACGGGAGCTGTGCCCTCTCGCACCATCTCCGCGGCGCGCAGGATCGTGCCGTCGCCGCCGAGCACGATGGCCAGCTCCACCTCGTCGACGTGGATGTCGACGCCCAGCGTGCGCACCGCCGGAAGCTCACCCAGCACGCTCTCCAATTCTGCGCGGTCATCGGCGGCCAGCACCGGCCGCGCGCCGGCGGCGAGGAGCTCCTCGAGCACGTGCTGTGCCGCGTCGACGGTGTCGGCGCGGCGGGCGTGCGCCACCACCAGGATGTTGCGCGCGTCGGTCATCGCTCTCCCGCCAGTCGGCTCACGGTGCTCAACCATTCTGTCGGATTGCTCCCTCGCGAGTCGGCGAAGTGCACAAACGAACTCCGCGTTCCCGTGCGTTCCGACGATCGGCGAGGAGATGACGCCCAGCGTGCCGAGGCCGAGGTCCCATGCCGCCCACAGCACGCCGCTCAACCGCGTCCGCGCGAAGGGCGGCATCGGTCACCAGCCCGCCCTTGACGGCGGTGCGGCCGACCTCGAACTGCGGTTTTGACCAGGAGCACGATGTCGCCGTCGGGAGCGATCACGTCACGGATCGGGCCGAGCACGAGACCCAGCGAGATGAAGGAGAGATCGCCGGTGACGACCTCGGGGGCGCGGTCGACACCCGACACGGCGTGCAGACCGGTCGGGGTGAGGTCACGGGCGTTGACACCTTCCACGACGACCACGCCGGGGTCCGCGGCGATGGAGGGGGCGAGCTGGCCGTGTCCGACGTCGAGGGCGATGACCGGATCGGCACCGCGCTCCCGGAGCACCTGGGTGAACCCGCCCGTGGACGCGCCGACATCCAGCGCCGGCCGTCCCGCGACATCGACACCGAACGCATCCAGACCCGCGAGAAGCTTGTGGGCCGCCCTGCTGACGTAGTGGTCGGCACCGGCGACGTCGAGCACCGCATCATCGGCCACGGCCGTGGAAGGCTTGACCACTGCGCGACCGTCGACCGTGACCAGACCATCGGCGATCAGCGTGGCGGCGTGGGTCCGAGAGCGCGCGAGACCGCGAGCCGCCAGTGCGGCATCCAGACGCGACGTCATCGCGGCGGAGTGGACTCGAGGCGGACAGCGAGTTCGTCGTGCAATGCCGCGTACGCGTCCGCGCGCGATGCCAGAGGCTGCTCCTCGATGATGCGCAGGCGGCTGAGCAGCTCGTCGCCGCTGGCGGCTCGGTCGTTCTCCGGCGCGTCGGTCATGCGCCCAGGATACGTGTCCGCGACCGTCTACGGGCGGTGGAACGGGTCGTGGTACAGCCGTTCGGGCACGCGGAAACCGAAGATCGCCCGGCCGGTGCGCCAGATCGCTGCCGCGCCCGCACGGACGAGGTCGATCGGGCGATCGCCTTCGCTGAGAATGCGCACGTCGGCCCCGTCGATGCGGACGGAAGCCCCACGCACCGTGGTCACGTCCCCCTTCTCCGCCACCTCCGGGTAGGGCTCGTGCAGCTCGCGCAGGTCACCGAGGATGAACGTCGGCCGCGATGTGGGCGGAGCTGCGAGCACGTGCTTGGGCCGGTCGATGCCGGTCAGCACGAGCGCGGAGGAGATTCCGGCGCGCTGTGCTCCGGCGATGTCGGTGTCGAGTCGGTCGCCGATGAAGAGCGGATGCTGCGCGCCGAACCGCGCGATCGCCTCTTCGAAGATCGGGGTCTCCGGCTTCCCCGCCACCGTCGCCAGGCGCCCGACGGCGGTGTGCACGGCCGAGACCAGGGTGCCGTTTCCGGGAGCGATCCCGCGCGCCTGAGGAATGGTCCAGTCCGTGTTGGTGGCGATCCAGGGAATCCCGCCGTCCTCTTCGGGAACCGCGAGTGCGTAGGCGGCTTCGGCCAGCTGCGACCACCCGACCTCTGGTGCGAATCCCTGCACGACGGCAGCCGGGGCATCGTCGGCGCTGCGCGTGACGACGAACCCGGCCTTCTCCACCTCGACCACCAGTCCCTCGCCGCCGACAACGAGGATCGTCGCCCCTGGCGCGACGCGCCGGGCGAGCAGACGCATAGCCGCCTGGGGGCTGGTGACCACGTCTTCCGGCGCGACCGACAGGCCGAGTTCGCTCAGATGGGCGGCAACGGATGCGTCGGTGCGCGAGGCGTTGTTGGTGATGTAGCCCAGGCGACGGGTCTCCCCGCGCGGTTGAGGCTCTCCACCGCATACGGCAACGCCCCAGGGCCCGCGTAGACGACACCGTCGAGATCGGCGAGCACGGCGTCGACCCCGTCCAGCGGCGTCGCGCGGGAGCCGCGCGAGAACA
>JAGISJ010000020.1:0-168288 GCA_023375725.1 Nephotettix cincticeps
TGTCTCATGTCTCATGTCTCATGTCTCATGTCTCATGTCTAATGTCTCATGTCTCATGTCTCATGTCTCATGTCTCATGTCTCATGTCTCATGTCTCATGTCACATGTCTCATGTCTCATGTCTCATGTCTCATGTCTCATGTCTCATGTCACATGTCTCATGTCTCATGTCTCATGTCTCATGTCTCATGTCTCATGTCTCATGTCTCATGTCTCTTGTCTCTTGTCTCTTGTCTCTTGTCTCTTGTCTCTTGTCTCTTGTCTCTTGTCTCTTGTCTCTTGTCTCTTGTCTCTTGTCTCTTGTCTCTTGTCTCTTGTCTCTTGTCTCTTGTCTCTTGTCTCTTGTCTCTTGTCTCTTGTCTCTTGTCTCTTGTCTCTTGTCTCTTGTCTCATGTCTCTTGTCTCTTGTCTCATGTCTCATGTCTCATGTCTCATGTCTCATGTCTCATGTCTCATGTCTCATGTCTCATGTCTCATGTCTCATGTCTCATGTCTCTTGTCTCTTGTCTCATGTCTCTTGTCTCTTGTCTCTTGTCTCTTGTCTCTTGTCTCATGTCTCATGTCTCATGTCTCATGTCTCATGTCTCATGTCTCATGTCTCATGTCTCATGTCTCATGTCTCATGTCTCATGTCTCATGTGTCTCATGTCTCATGTCTCATGTCTCATGTCTCATGTCTCATGTCTCTTGTCTCTTGTCTCTTGTCTCTTGTCTCTTGTCTCTTGTCTCTTGTCTCTTGTCTCTTGTCTCTTGTCCCATGTCCCATGTCCCATGTCCCATGTCCCATGCCCCATGCCCCATGCCCCATGCCCATGTCTCTGCCCCATGTCCATCCCATGTCTCTTGCCCCATGCCCATGCCCCTTGCCCATGCCCCATGTCCATGCCCCATGCCCATGTCCATGTCCATGTCACCCATGTCCCATGTCCCTTGTCCATGCCCCATGTCCCATGCCCCATGTCCATGTCCATGCCCCATGCCCCATGTCTCATGTCTCATGTCTCATGTCTCATGTCTCATGTCTCATGTCTCATGTCTCATGTCTCATGTCTCATGTCTCATGTCTCTTGTCTCTTGTCTTGTCCCATGTCCCATGTCCCATGTCCCATGTCCCATGTCCCATGTCCCATGTCCCATGTCCCATGTCCCATGTCCCATGTCCCATGTCCCATGTCCCATGTCCCATGTCCCATGTCCCATGTCCCATGTCTCATGTCTCATGTCTCATGTCTCTTGTCTCTTGTCTCTTGTCTCTTGTCTCTTGTCTCTTGTCTCTTGTCTCATGTCTCATGTCTCATGTCTCATGTCTATGTCTCATGTCTCATGTCTCATGTCTCATGTCTCATGTCTCATGTCTCATGTCTCATGTCTCATGTCTCATGTCTCATGTCTCATGTCTCATGTCTCATGTCTCATGTCTCATGTCTCATGTCTCATGTCTCATGTCTCATGTCTCATGTCTCATGTCTCATGTCTCATGTCTCATGTCTCATGTCTCATGTCTCATGTCTCTGTCTCTTGTCTCTTGTCTCTTGTCTCTTGTCTCTTGTGTCTCTTGTCTCTTGTCTCATGTCTCATGTCTCTTGTCTCTTGTCTCTTGTCTCTTGTCTCTTGTCTCTTGTCTCTTGTCTCTTGTCTCTTGTCTCTTGTCTCTTGTCTCTTGTCTCATGTCTCATGTCTCATGTCTCATGTCTCTTGTCTCATGCCTCATGTCTCATGTCTCATGTCTCATGTCTCATGTCTCATGTCTCATGTCTCATGTCTCATGTCTCATGTCTCATGTCTCATGTCTCATGTCTCATGTCTCATGTCTCATGTCTCATGTCTCATGTCTCATGTCTCATGTCTCATGTCTCATGTCTCATGTCTCATGTCTCATGTCTCATGTCTCATGTCTCATGTCTCATGTCTCATGTCTCATGTCTCATGTCTCATGTCTCATGTCTCATGTTCATGTCTCATGTCTCATGTCTCATGTCTCATGTCTCATGTCTCATGTCTCATGTCTCATGTCTCATGTCTCATGTCTCATGTCTCATGTCTCATGTCTCATGTCTCATGTCTCATGTCTCATGTCTCATGTCTCATGTCTCATGTCTCATGTCTCATGTCTCATGTCTCATGTCTCATGTCTCATGTCTCATGTCTCATGTCTCATGTCTCATGTCTCATGTCTCATGTCTCATGTCTCATGTCTCATGTCTCATGTCTCATGTCTCATGTCTCATGTCTCATGTCTCATGTCTCATGTCTCATGTCTCATGTCTCATGTCTCATGTCTCATGTCTCATGTCTCATGTCTCATGTCTCATGTCTCATGTCTCATGTCTCATGTCTCATGTCTCATGTCTCATGTCTCATGTCTCATGTCTCATGTCTCATGTCTCATGTCTCATGTCTCATGTCTCATGTCTCATGTCTCATGTCTCATGTCTCATGTCTCATGTCTCATGTCTCATGTCTCTGTCTCATGTCTCATGTCTCATGTCTCATGTCTCATGTCTCATGTCTCATGTCTCATGTCTCATGTCTCATGTCTCATGTCTCATGTCTCATGTCTCATGTCTCATGTCTCATGTCTCATGTCTCTTGTCTCATGTCTCTTGTCTCTTGTCTCTTGTCTCTTGTCTCTTGTCTCTTGTCTCTTGTCTCTTGTCTCTTGTCTCTTGTCTCTTGTCTCTTGTCTCTTGTCTCTTGTCTCTTGTCTCTTGTCTCTTGTCTCTTGTCTCTTGTCTCTTGTCTCTTGTCTCTTGTCTCTTGTCTCTTGTCTCTTGTCTCTTGTCTCTTGTCTCTTGTCTCTTGTCTCATGTGTCATGTCTCATGTCTCATGTCTCTTGTCTCTTGTCTCTTGTCTCTTGTCTCTTGTCTCTTGTCTCTTGTCTCTTGTCTCTTGTCTCTTGTCTCTTGTCTCTTGTCTCATGTCTCATGTCTCATGTATCATGTCTCATGTCTCATGTCTCATGTCTCATGTCTCATGTCTCATGTCTCATGCCTCCCATGTCTCATGTCTCATGTCTCATGTCTCATGTCTCATGTCTCATGTCTCTCATGTCTCATGTCTCATGTCCCATGTCTCATGTCTCATGTCTCATGTCTCATGTCTCATGTCTCATGTCCCATGTCTCATGTCCCATGTCTCATGTCTCATGTCTCATGTCTCATGTCCCCATGCCCATGTCACATGTCTCATGTCTCATGTCCCATGTCTCATGTCCCATGTCTCATGTCTCATGTCTCATGTCTCATGTCTCATGTCTCATGTCTCATGTCTCATGTCTCATGTCTCATGTCTCATGTCTCATGTCTCATGTCTCATGTCTCATGTCTCATGTCTCATGTCTCATGTCTCATGTCTCATGTCTCATGTCTCATGTCTCATGTCTCATGTCTCATGTCTCATGTCTCATGTCTCATGTCTCATGTCTCATGTCTCATGTCTCATGTCTCATGTCTCATGTCTCATGTCTCATGTCTCATGTCTCATGTCTCATGTCTCATGTCTCATGTCTCATGTCTCATGTCTCATGTCTCATGTCTCATGTCTCATGTCTCATGTCTCATGTCTCATGTCTCATGTCTCATGTCTCATGTCTCATGTCTCATGTCTCATGTCTCATGTCTCATGTCTCATGTCTCATGTCTCATGTCTTATGTCTCATGTCTCATGTCTCATGTCTCATGTCTCATGTCTCATGTCTCATGTCTCATGTCTCATGTCTCATGTCTCATGTCTCATGTCTCATGTCTCATGTCTCATGTCTCATGTCTCTTGTCTCTTGTCTCTTGTCTCTTGTCTCTTGTCTCTTGTCTCTTGTCTCTTGTCTCTTGTCTCTTGTCTCTTGTCTCTTGTCTCATGTCTCTTGTCTCATGTCTCATGTCTCATGTCTCATGTCTCATGTCTCATGTCTCATGTCTCATGTCTCATGTCTCATGTCTCATGTCTCATGTCTCATGTCTCTTGTCTCATGTCTCATGTCTCATGTCTCATGTCTCATGTCTCATGTCTCATGTCTCATGTCTCATGTCTCATGTCTCATGTCTCATGTCTCATGTCTCATGTCTCATGTCTCATGTCTCATGTCTCATGTCTCATGTCTCATGTCTCATGTCTCATGTCTCATGTCTCATGTCTCATGTCTCATGTCTCATGTCTCATGTCTCATGTCTCATGTCTCATGTCTCATGTCTCATGTCTCATGTCTCATGTCTCATGTCTCATGTCTCATGTCTCATGTCTCATGTCTCATGTCTCATGTCTCATGTCTCATGTCTCATGTCTCATGTCTCATGTCTCATGTCTCATGTCTCATGTCTCATGTCTCATGTCTCATGTCTCATGTCTCATGTCTCATGTCTCATGTCTCATGTCTCATGTCTCATGTCTCATGTCTCATGTCTCATGTCTCATGTCTCATGTCTCATGTCTCATGTCTCATGTCTCATGTCTCATGTCTCATGTCTCATGTCTCATGTCTCATGTCTCATGTCTCATGTCTCATGTCTCATGTCTCATGTCTCATGTCTCATGTCTCATGTCTCATGTCTCATGTCTCATGTCTCATGTCTCATGTCTCATGTCTCATGTCTCATGTCACATGTCTCATGTCTCATGTCTCATGTCTCTTGTCTCTTGTCTCATGTCTCATGTCTCATGTCTCATGTCTCATGTCTCATGTCTCATGTCTCATGTCTCATGTCTCATGTCTCATGTCTCATGTCTCATGTCTCATGTCTCATGTCTCATGTCTCATGTCTCATGTCTCATGTCTCATGTCTTATGTCTCATGTCTCATGTCTCATGTCTCATGTCTCATGTCTCATGTCTCATGTCTCATGTCTCATGTCTCATGTCTCATGTCTCATGTCTCATGTCTCATGTCTCATGTCTCATGTCTCATGCCTCATGTCTCATGTCTCATGTCTCATGTCTCATGTCTCATGTCTCATGTCTCATGTCTCATGTCTCATGTCTCATGTCTCATGTCTCATGTCTCATGTCTCATGTCTCATGTCTCATGTCTCATGTCTCATGTCTCATGTCTCATGTCTCATGTCTCATGTCTCATGTCTCATGTCTCATGTCTCTCATGTCTCATGTCTCATGTCTCATGTCTCATGTCTCATGTCTCATGTCTCATGCCACATGTCTCATGTCTCATGTCTCATGTCTCATGTCTCATGTCTCATGTCTCATGTCTCATGTCTCATGTCTCATGTCTCATGTCTCATGTCTCATGTCTCATGTCTCATGTCTCATGTCTCATGTCTCATGTCTCATGTCTCATGTCTCATGTCTCATGTCTCATGTCTCATGTCTCATGTCTCATGTCTCATGTCTCATGTCTCATGTCTCATGTCCCATGCCTCATGTCTCATGTCTCATGTCTCATGTCTCATGTCTCATGTCTCATGTCTCATGTCTCATGTCTCATGTCTCATGTCTCATGTCTCATGTCTCATGTCTCATGTCTCATGTCTCATGTCTCATGTCTCATGTCTCATGTCTCATGTCTCATGTCTCATGTCTCATGTCTCTTGTCTCATGTCTCATGTCTCATGTCTCTTGTCTCTTGTCTCTTGTCTCTTGTCTCTTGTCTCATGTCCCATGTCTCATGTCTCATGTCTCATGTCCCATGTCTCATGTCTCATGTCTCATGTCCCATGTCTCATGTCTCATGTCTCATGTCTCATGTCTCATGTCCATTGTCTCATGTCTCATGTCTCATGTCTCATGTCTCATGTCTCATGTCTCATGTCTCATGTCTCATGTCTCATGTCTCATGTCTCATGTCTCATGTCTCATGTCTCATGTCTCATGTCTCATGTCTCATGTCACATGTCTCATGTCTCATGTCTCATGTCTCATGTCTCATGTCTCATGTCTCATGTCTCATGTCTCATGTCTCATGTCTCATGTCTCATGTCTCATGTCTCATGTCTCATGTCTCATGTCTCATGTCTCATGTCTCATGTCTCATGTCTCATGTCTCATGTCTCATGTCTCATGTCTCATGTCTCATGTCTCATGTCTCATGTCTCATGTCTCATGTCTCATGTCTCATGTCTCATGTCTCATGTCTCATGTCTCATGTCTCATGTCTCATGTCTCATGTCTCATGTCTCATGTCTCATGTCTCATGTCTCATGTCTCATGTCTCATGTCTCATGTCTCATGTCTCATGTCTCATGTCTCATGTCTCATGTCTCATGTCTCATGTCTCATGTCTCATGTCTCATGTCTCATGTCTCATGTCTCATGTCTCATGTCTCATGTCTCATGTCTCATGTCTCATGTCTCTTGTCTCATGTCTCATGTCTCATGTCTCATGTCTCATGTCTCATGTCTCATGTCTCATGTCTCATGTCTCATGTCTCATGTCTCATGTCTCATGTCTCATGTCTCATGTCTCATGTCTCATGTCACATGTCTCATGTCTCATGTCTCATGTCTCATGTCTCATGTCTCATGTCTCATGTCTCATGTCTCATGTCTCATGTCTCATGTCTCATGTCTCATGTCTTATGTCTCATGTCTCATGTCTCATGTCTCATGTCTCATGTCTCATGTCTCATGTCTCATGTCTCATGTCTCATGTCTCATGTCTCATGTCTCATGTCTCATGTCTCATGTCTCATGTCTCATGTCTCATGTCTCATGTCTCATGTCTCATGTCTCATGTCTCATGTCTCATGTCTCATGTCTCATGTCTCATGTCTCATGTCTCATGTCTCATGTCTCATGTCTCATGTCTCATGTCTCATGTCTCATGTCTCATGTCTCATGTCTCATGTCTCTTGTCTCTTGTCTCATGTCTCATGTCTCATGTCTCATGTCTCTTGTCTCTTGTCTCTTGTCTCTTGTCTCTTGTCTCATGTCTCATGTCTCATGTCTCATGTCTCATGTCTCATGTCTCATGTCTCATGTCTCATGTCTCATGTCTCTTGTCTCATGTCTCATGTCTCATGTCTCATGTCTCATGTCTCATGTCTCATGTCTCATGTCTCATGTCTCATGTCTCATGTCTCATGTCTCATGTCTCTTGTCTCTTGTCTCTTGTCTCTTGTCTGTCTCATGTCTCATGTCTCATGTCTCATGTCTCATGTCTCATGTCTCATGTCTCATGTCTCATGTCTCATGTCTCATGTCTCATGTCTCATGTCTCATGTCTCATGTCTCATGTCTCATGTCTCATGTCTCATGTCTCATGTCTCATGTCTCATGTCTCATGTCTCATGTCTCATGTCTCATGTCTCATGTCTCATGTCTCATGTCTCATGTCTCATGTCTCATGTCTCATGTCTCATGTCTCATGTCTCATGTCTCATGTCTCATGTCTCATGTCTCATGTCTCTTGTCTCATGTCTCATGTCTCATGTCTCATGTCTCATGTCTCATGTCTCTTGTCTCATGTCTCATGTCTCATGTCTCATGTCTCATGTCTCATGTCTCATGTCTCATGTCTCATGTCTCATGTCTCATGTCTCATGTCTCATGTCTCATGTCTCATGTCTCATGTCTCTTGTCTCTTGTCTCATGTCTCATGTCTCATGTCTCATGTCTCATGTCTCATGTCTCATGTCTCATGTCTCATGTCTCATGTCTCATGTCTCATGTCTCATGTCTCATGTCTCATGTCTCTTGTCTCATGTCTCATGTCTCATGTCTCATGTCTCATGTCTCATGTCTCATGTCTCATGTCTCATGTCTCATGTCTCATGTCTCATGTCTCATGTCTCATGTCTCATGTCTCATGTCTCATGTCTCATGTCACATGTCTCATGTCTCATGTCTCATGTCTCATGTCTCATGTCTCATGTCTCATGTCTCATGTCTCATGTCTCATGTCTCATGTCTCATGTCTCATGTCTCATGTCTCATGTCTCATGTCTCATGTCTCATGTCTCATGTCTCATGTCTCATGTCTCATGTCTCATGTCTCATGTCTCATGTCTCATGTCTCATGTCTCATGTCTCATGTCTCATGTCTCATGTCTCATGTCTCATGTCTCATGTCTCATGTCTCATGTCTCATGTCTCATGTCTCATGTCTCATGTCTCATGTCTCATGTCTCATGTCTCATGTCTCATGTCTCATGTCTCATGTCTCATGTCTCATGTCTCATGTCTCATGTCTCATGTCTCATTGTCTCATGTCTCATGTCTCATGTCTCATGTCTCATGTCTCATGTCTCATGTCTCATGTCTCATGTCTCATGTCTCATGTCTCATGTCTCATGTCTCATGTCTCATGTCTCATGTCTCATGTCTCATGTCTCATGTCTCATGTCTCATGTCTCATGTCTCATGTCTCATGTCTCATGTCTCATGTCTCATGTCTCATGTCTCATGTCTCATGTCTCATGTCTCATGTCTCATGTCTCATGTCTCATGTCTCATGTCTCATGTCTCATGTCTCATGTCTCATGTCTCATGTCTCATGTCTCATGTCTCATGTCTCATGTCTCATGTCTCATGTCTCATGTCTCATGTCTCATGTCTCATGTCTCATGTCTTATGTCTCATGTCTCATGTCTCATGTCTCATGTCTCATGTCTCATGTCTCATGTCTCTGTCTCATGTCTCATGTCTCATGTCTCATGTCTCATGTCTCATGTCTCATGTCTCATGTCTCATGTCTCATGTCTCATGTCTCATGTCTCATGTCTCATGTCTCATGTCTCATGTCTCATGTCTCATGTCTCATGTCTCATGTCTCATGTCTCATGTCTCATGTCTCATGTCTCATGTCTCATGTCTCATGTCTCATGTCTCATGTCTCATGTCTCATGTCTCATGTCTCATGTCTCATGTCTCATGTCTCATGTCTCATGTCTCATGTCTCATGTCTCATGTCTCATGTCTCATGTCTCATGTCTCATGTCTCTGTCTCTGTCTCTGTCTCATGTCTCATGTCTCATGTCTCATGTCTCATGTCTCATGTCTCATGTCTCATGTCTCATGTCTCTGTCTCATGTCTCATGTCTCATGTCTCATGTCTCATGTCTCATGTCTCATGTCTCATGTCTCATGTCTCATGTCTCATGTCTCATGTCTCATGTCTCATGTCTCATGTCTCATGTCTCATGTCTCATGTCTCATGTCTCATGTCTCATGTCTCATGTCTCATGTCTCATGTCTCATGTCTCATGTCTCATGTCTCATGTCTCATGTCTCATGTCTCATGTCTCATGTCTCATGTCTCATGTCTCATGTCTCATGTCTCATGTCTCTTGTCTCATGTCTCATGTCTCATGTCTCATGTCTCATGTCTCATGTCTCATGTCTCATGTCTCATGTCTCATGTCTCATGTCTCATGTCTCATGTCTCATGTCTCATGTCTCTTGTCTCATGTCTCATGTCTCATGTCTCATGTCTCATGTCTCATGTCTCTTGTCTCATGTCTCATGTCTCATGTCTCATGTCTCATGTCTCATGTCTCATGTCTCATGTCTCATGTCTCATGTCTCATGTCTCATGTCTCATGTCTCATGTCTCATGTCTCATGTCTCATGTCTCTTGTCTCATGTCTCATGTCTCATGTCTCATGTCTCATGTCTCATGTCTCATGTCTCATGTCTCATGTCTCATGTCTCTTGTCTCATGTCTCATGTCTCATGTCTCTTGTCTCATGTCTCATGTCTCATGTCTCATGTCTCATGTCTCATGTCTCATGTCTCATGTCTCATGTCTCATGTCTCATGTCTCATGTCTCATGTCTCATGTCTCATGTCTCATGTCTCATGTCTCATGTCTCTTGTCTCATGTCTCATGTCTCATGTCTCTTGTCTCATGTCTCATGTCTCATGTCTCATGTCTCATGTCTCATGTCTCATGTCTCATGTCTCATGTCTCTTGTCTCATGTCTCATGTCTCATGTCTCATGTCTCATGTCTCATGTCTCATGTCTCATGTCTCATGTCTCATGTCTCATGTCTCATGTCTCATGTCTCATGTCTCATGTCTCATGTCTCATGTCTCATGTCTCATGTCTCATGTCTCATGTCTCATGTCTCATGTCTCATGTCTCATGTCTCATGTCTCATGTCTCATGTCTCATGTCTCATGACTCATGTCTCATGTCTCATGTCTCATGTCTCATGTCTCATGTCTCATGTCTCATGTCTCATGTCTCATGTCTCATGTCTCATGTCTCATGTCTCATGTCTCATGTCTCATGTCTCATGTCTCATGTCTCATGTCTCATGTCTCATGTCTCATGTCTCATGTCTCATGTCTCATGTCTCATGTCTCATGTCTCATGTCTCATGTCTCATGTCTCATGTCTCATGTCTCATGTCTCATGTCTCATGTCTCATGTCTCATGTCTCATGTCTCATGTCTCATGTCTCATGTCTCATGTCTCATGTCTCATGTCTCATGTCTCATGTCTCATGTCTCATGTCTCATGTCTCATGTCTCATGTCTCATGTCTCATGTCTCATGTCTCATGTCTCATGTCTCATGTCTCATGTCTCATGTCTCATGTCTCATGTCTCATGTCTCATGTCTCATGTCTCATGTCTCATGTCTCATGTCTCATGTCTCATGTCTCATGTCTCATGTCTCATGTCTCATGTCTCATGTCTCATGTCTCATGTCTCATGTCTCATGTCTCATGTCTCATGTCTCATGTCTCATGTCTCATGTCTCATGTCTCATGTCTCATGTCTCATGTCTCATGTCTCATGTCTCATGTCTCATGTCTCATGTCTCATGTCTCATGTCTCATGTCTCATGTCTCATGTCTCATGTCTCATGTCTCATGTCTCATTTCTCATGTCTCATGTCTCATGTCTCATGTCTCATGTCTCATGTCTCATGTCTCATGTCTCATGTCTCATGTCTCATGTCTCATGTCTCATGTCTCATGTCTCATGTCTCATGTCTCATGTCTCATGTCTCATGTCTCATGTCTCATGTCTCATGTCTCATGTCTCATGTCTCATGTCTCATGTCTCATGTCTCATGTCTCATGTCTCATGTCTCATGTCTCATGTCTCATGTCTCATGTCTCTTGTCTCATGTCTCTTGTCTCTTGTCTCATGTCTCATGTCTCATGTCTCATGTCTCATGTCTCATGTCTCATGTCTCATGTCTCATGTCTCATGTCTCATGTCTCATGTCTCATGTCTCATGTCTCTTGTCTCATGTCTCATGTCTCTTGTCTCTTGTCTCTTGTCTCATGTCTCATGTCTCATGTCTCATGTCTCATGTCTCATGTCTCATGTCTCATGTCTCATGTCTCATGTCACATGTCTCATGTCTCATGTCTCATGTCTCATGTCTCATGTCTCATGTCTCATGTCTCATGTCTCATGTCTCATGTCTCATGTCTCATGTCTCATGTCTCATGTCTCATGTCTCATGTCTCATGTCTCATGTCTCATGTCTCATGTCTCTTGCCTCATGTCTCATGTCTCATGTCTCATGTCTCATGTCTCATGTCTCATGTCTCATGTCTCATGTCTCATGTCTCATGTCTCATGTCTCATGTCTCATGTCTCATGTCTCATGTCTCATGTCTCATGTCTCATGTCTCATGTCTCATGTCTCATGTCCCATGTCTCATGTCTCATGTCTCATGTCTCATGTCTCATGTCTCATGTCTCATGTCTCATGTCTCATGTCTCATGTCTCATGTCTCATGTCTCATGTCTCATGTCTCATGTCTCATGTCTCATGTCTCATGTCTCATGTCTCATGTCTCATGTCTCATGTCTCATGTCTCATGTCTTATGTCTCATGTCTCATGTCTCATGTCTCATGTCTCATGTCTCATGTCTCATGTCTCATGTCTCATGTCTCATGTCTCATGTCTTATGTCTCATGTCTCATGTCTCATGTCTCATGTCTTTTGTCTCATGTCTCATGTCTCATGTCTTGTCTCATGTCTCATGTTCATGTCTCATGTCTCATGTCTCATGTCTCATGTCTCATGTCTCATGTCTCATGTCTCATGTCTCATGTCTCATGTCTCATGTCTCATGTCTCATGTCTCATGTCTCATGTCTCATGTCTCATGTCTCATGTCTCATGTCTCATGTCTCATGTCTCATGTCTCATGTCTCATGTCTCATGTCTTATGTCTCATGTCTCATGTCTCATGTCTCATGTCTCATGTCTCATGTCTCATGTCTCATGTCTCATGTCTCATGTCTCATGTCTCATGTCTCATGTCTCATGTCTCATGTCTCATGTCTCATGTCTCATGTCTCATGTCTCTGTCTCATGTCTCATGTCTCATGTCTCATGTCTCATGTCTCATGTCTCATGTCTCATGTCTCATGTCTCATGTCTCATGTCTCATGTCTCATGTCTCATGTCTCATGTCTCATGTCTCTTGTCTCTTGTCTCTTGTCTCTTGTCTCTTGTCTCTTGTCTGTCTCATGTCTCATGTCTCATGTCTCATGTCTCATGTCTCATGTCTCATGTCTCATGTCTCATGTCTCATGTCTCATGTCTCATGTCTCATGTCTCATGTCTCATGTCTCATGTCTCATGTCTCATGTCTCATGTCTCATGTCTCATGTCTCATGTCTCATGTCTCATGTCTCATGTCTCATGTCTCATGTCTCATGTCTCATGTCTCATGTCTCATGTCTCATGTCTCATGTCTTATGTCTCATGTCTCATGTCTCATGTCTCATGTC
The DNA here is from genome assembly GCA_023375725.1 of Nephotettix cincticeps. NCBI lineage: Eukaryota > Metazoa > Arthropoda > Insecta > Hemiptera > Cicadellidae > Nephotettix > Nephotettix cincticeps. Next base: position 12,653 of record JAGISJ010000020.1, read on the forward strand.
TCATGTCTCATGTCTCATGTCTCATGTCTCATGTCTCATGTCTCATGTCTCATGTCTCATGTCTCATGTCTCATGTCTCATGTCTCATGTCTCATGTCTCATGTCTCATGTCTCATGTCTCATGTCTCATGTCTCATGTCTCATGTCTCATGTCTCATGTCTCATGTCTCATGTCTCATGTCTCATGTCTCATGTCTCATGTCTCATGTCTCATGTCTCATGTCTCATGTCTCATGTCTCATGTCTCTTGTCTCTGTCTCTTGTCTCATGTCTCATGTCTCATGTCTCATGTCTCTGTCTCTTGTCTCTTGTCTCTTGTCTCTTGTCTCTTGTCTCTTGTCTCTTGTCTCTTGTCTCTTGTCTCTTGTCTCTGTCTCTTGTCTCTTGTCTCTTGTCTCTTGTCTCTTGTCTCTTGTCTCTTGTCTCTTGTCTCTTGTCTCTTGTCTCTTGTCTCTTGTCTCTTGTCTCTTGTCTCTTGTCTCTTGTCTCTTGTCTCTTGTCTCTTGTCTCTTGTCTCTTGTCTCTTGTCTCATGTCTCATGTCTCATGTCTCTTGTCTCATGTCTCATGTCTCATGTCTCTTGTCTCTTGTCTCATGTCTCATGTCTCATGTCTCATGTCTCATGTCTCATGTCTCATGTCTCATGTCTCATGTCTCATGTCTCATGTCTCATGTCTCATGTCTCATGTCTCATGTCTCATGTCTCATGTCTCATGTCTCATGTCTCATGTCTCATGTCCCATGTCCCATGTCTCATGTCTCATGTCTCATGTCTCATGTCTCATGTCTCATGTCTCATGTCTCATGTCTCATGTCTCATGTCTCATGTCTCATGTCTCATGTCTCATGTCTCATGTCTCATGTCCCATGTCCCATGCCCCATGCCCCATGCCCCATGTCCCATGTCCCATGTCCCATGTCCCATGTCCCATGTCCCATGTCCCATGTCCCATGTCCCATGTCCCATGTCCCATGTCCCATGTCCCATGTCCCATGTCCCATGTCCCATGCCCCATGTCCCATGTCCCATGTCCCATGTCCCATGTCCCATGTCCCATGTCCCATGTCCCATGTCCCATGTCCCATGTCCCATGTCCCATGTCCCATGTCCCATGTCCCATGTCCCATGTCCCATGTCCCATGTCCCATGTCCCATGTCCCATGTCTCCATGTCCCATGTCCCATGTCCCATGTCCCATGTCCCATGTCCCATGTCCCATGTCCCATGTCCCATGTCCCATGTCCCATGTCCCATGTCCCATGTCCCATGTCTCTGTCTCTGTCTCTGTCTCTGTCTCTGTCTCTGTCTCTTGTCTCTTGTCTCTTGTCTCTTGTCTCTTGTCTCTTGTCTCTTGTCTCTTGTCTCTTGTCTCTTGTCTCTTGTCTCTTGTCTCTTGTCTCTGTCTCATGTCTCTTGTCTCTTGTCTCTTGTCTCTTGTCTCTTGTCTCTTGTCTCATGTCTCATGTCTCATGTCTCATGTCTCATGTCTCATGTCTCATGTCTCATGTCTCATGTCTCATGTCTCATGTCTCATGTCTCATGTCTCATGTCTCATGTCTCATGTCTCATGTCTCATGTCTCATGTCTCATGTCTCATGTCTCATGTCTCATGTCTCATGTCTCATGTCTCATGTCTCATGTCTCATGTCTCATGTCTCATGTCTCTTGTCTCATGTCTCATGTCTCATGTCTCATGTCTCATGTCTCATGTCTCATGTCTCATGTCTCATGTCTCTTGTCTCATGTCTCATGTCTCTTGTCTCATGTCTCATGTCTCATGTCTCATGTCTCATGTCTCATGTCTCATGTCTCATGTCTCATGTCTCATGTCTCATGTCTCATGTCTCATGTCTCATGTCTCATGTCTCATGTCTCATGTCTCATGTCTCATGTCTCATGTCTCATGTCTCATGTCTCATGTCTCATGTCTCATGTCTCATGTCTCATGTCTCATGTCTCATGTCTCATGTCTCATGTCTCATGTCTCATGTCTCATGTCTCATGTCTCATGTCTCATGTCTCATGTCTCATGTCTCATGTCTCATGTCTCATGTCTCATGTCTCATGTCTCATGTCTCATGTCTCATGTCTCATGTCTCATGTCTCATGTCTCATGTCTCATGTCTCATGTCTCATGTCTCATGTCTCATGTCTCATGTCTCATGTCTCATGTCTCATGTCTCATGTCTCATGTCTCATGTCTCATGTCTCATGTCTCATGTCTCATGTCTCATGTCTCATGTCTCATGTCTCATGTCTCATGTCTGTTGTCTCATGTCTCATGTCTCATGTCTCATGTCTCATGTCTCATGTCTCATGTCTCATGTCTCATGTCTCATGTCTCATGTCTCATGTCTCATGTCTCATGTCTCATGTCTCATGTCTCATGTCTCATGTCTCATGTCTCATGTCTCATGTCTCATGTCTCATGTCTCATGTCTCATGTCTCATGTCTCATGTCTCATGTCTCATGTCTCATGTCTCATGTCTCATGTCTCATGTCTCATGTCTCATGTCTCATGTCTCATGTCTCATGTCTCATGTCTCATGTCTCATGTCTCATGTCTCATGTCTCATCATGTCTCATGTCTCATGTCTCATGTCTCATGTCTCATGTCTCATGTCTCATGTCTCATGTCTCATGTCTCATGTCTCATGTCTCATGTCCCATGTCCCATGTCCCATGTCCCATGTCCCATGTCCCATGTCTCATGTCTCATGTCTCATGTCTCATGTCTCATGTCTCATGTCTCATGTCTCATGTCTCATGTCTCATGTCTCATGTCTCATGTCTCATGTCTCATGTCTCATGTCTCATGTCTCATGTCTCATGTCTCATGTCTCATGTCTCATGTCTCTGTCTCTGTCTCTGTCTCTGTCTCTTGTCTCTTGTCTCTTGTCTCATGTCTCATGTCTCATGTCTCATGTCTCATGTCTCATGTCTCATGTCTCATGTCTCATGTCTCATGTCTCATGTCTCATGTCTCATGTCTCATGTCTCATGTCTCATGTCTCATGTCTCATGTCTCTGTCTCTGTCTCTGTCTCTGTCTCTGTCTCTGTCTCTGTCTCATGTCTCATGTCTCATGTCTCATGTCTCATGTCTCATGTCTCTGTCTCTGTCTCTGTCTCTTGTCTCTTGTCTCTTGTCTCTTGTCTCATGTCTCATGTCTCATGTCTCATGTCTCATGTCTCATGTCTCATGTCTCATGTCTCATGTCTCATGTCTCATGTCTCATGTCTCTTGTCTCATGTCTCATGTCTCATGTCTCATGTCTCATGTCTCATGTCTCATGTCTCATGTCTCATGTCTCATGTCTCATGTCTCATGTCTCATGTCTCATGTCTCATGTCTCATGTCTCATGTCTCATGTCTCATGTCTCATGTCTCATGTCTCATGTCTCATGTCTCATGTCTCATGTCTCATGTCTCATGTCTCATGTCTCATGTCTCATGTCTCATGTCTCATGTCTCATGTCTCATGTCTCATGTCTCATGTCTCATGTCTCATGTCTCATGTCTCATGTCTCATGTCTCATGTCTCATGTCTCATGTCTCATGTCTCATGTCTCATGTCTCATGTCTCTTGTCTCATGTCTCATGTCTCATGTCTCATGTCTCATGTCTCATGTCTCATGTCTCATGTCTCATGTCTCATGTCTCATGTCTCATGTCTCATGTCTCATGTCTCATGTCTCATGTCTCATGTCTCATGTCTCATGTCTCATGTCTCATGTCTCATGTCTCTTGTCTCATGTCTCATGTCTCATGTCTCATGTCTCATGTCTCATGTCTCATGTCTCTTGTCTCATGTCTCATGTCTCATGTCTCATGTCTCATGTCTCATGTCTCATGTCTCATGTCTCATGTCTCATGTCTCATGTCTCATGTCTCATGTCTCATGTCTCATGTCTCATGTCTCATGTCTCATGTCTCATGTCTCATGTCTCATGTCTCATGTCTCATGTCTCATGTCTCATGTCTCATGTCTCATGTCTCATGTCTCATGTCTCATGTCTCTTGTCTCATGTCTCATGTCTCATGTCTCATGTCTCATGTCTCATGTCTCATGTCTCATGTCTCATGTCTCATGTCTCATGTCTCATGTCTCATGTCTCATGTCTCATGTCTCATGTCTCATGTCTCATGTCTCATGTCTCATGTCTCATGTCTCATGTCTCATGTCTCATGTCTCATGTCTCTGTCTCATGTCTCTTGTCTCATGTCTCATGTCTCATGTCTCATGTCTCATGTCTCATGTCTCATGTCTCATGTCTCATGTCTCATGTCTCATGTCTCATGTCTCATGTCTCATGTCTCATGTCTCATGTCTCATGTCTCATGTCTCATGTCTCATGTCTCATGTCTCATGTCTCATGTCTCATGTCTCATGTCTCATGTCTCATGTCTCATGTCTCATGTCTCATGTCTCATGTCTCATGTCTCATGTCTCATGTCTCATGTCTCATGTCTCATGTCTCATGTCTCATGTCTCATGTCTCATGTCTCATGTCTCATGTCTCATGTCTCATGTCTCATGTCTCATGTCTCATGTCTCATGTCTCATGTCTCATGTCTCATGTCTCATGTCTCATGTCTCATGTCTCATGTCTCATGTCTCATGTCTCATGTCTCATGTCTCATGTCTCATGTCTCATGTCTCATGTCTCATGTCTCATGTCTCATGTCTCATGTCTCATGTCTCATGTCTCATGTCTCATGTCTCCATGTCTCATGTCTCATGTCTCATGTCTCATGTCTCATGTCTCATGTCTCATGTCTCATGTCTCATGTCTCATGTCTCATGTCTCATGTCTCATGTCTCATGTCTCATGTCTCATGTCTCATGTCTCATGTCTATGTCTCATGTCTCATGTCTCATGTCTCATGTCTCATGTCTCATGTCTCATGTCTCATGTCTCATGTCTCATCATGTCTCATGTCTCATGTCTCATGTCTCATGTCTCATGTCTCATGTCTCATGTCTCATGTCTCATGTCTCATGTCTCATGTCTCATGTCTCATGTCTCATGTCTCATGTCTCATGTCTCATGTCTCATGTCTCATGTCTCATGTCTCATGTCTCATGTCTCATGTCTCATGTCTCATGTCTCATGTCTCATGTCTCATGTCTCATGTCTCATGTCTCATGTCTCATGTCTCATGTCTCATGTCTCATGTCTCATGTCTCATGTCTCATGTCTCATGTCTCATGTCTCATGTCTCATGTCTCATGTCTCATGTCTCATGTCTCATGTCTCATGTCTCATGTCTCATGTCTCATGTCTCATGTCTCATGTCTCATGTCTCATGTCTCATGTCTCATGTCTCATGTCTCATGTCTCATGTCTCATGTCTCATGTCTCTTGTCTCATGTCTCTTGTCTCTTGTCTCTTGTCTCTTGTCTCTTGTCTCTTGTCTCTTGTCTCTTGTCTCTTGTCTCTTGTCTCTTGTCTCTTGTCTCTTGTCTCTTGTCTCTTGTCTCTTGTCTCTTGTCTCTTGTCTCTTGTCTCTTGTCTCTTGTCTCTTGTCTCTTGTCTCTTGTCTCTTGTCTCTTGTCTCTTGTCTCTTGTCTCTTGTCTCTTGTCTCTTGTCTCTTGTCTCTTGTCTCTTGTCTCTTGTCTCTTGTCTCTTGTCTCTTGTCTCTTGTCTCTTGTCTCTTGTCTCTTGTCTCTTGTCTCTTGTCTCTTGTCTCTTGTCTCTTGTCTCTTGTCTCTTGTCTCTTGTCTCTTGTCTCTTGTCTCTTGTCTCTTGTCTCTTGTCTCTTGTCTCTTGTCTCATGTCTCATGTCTCATGTCTCATGTCTCATGTCTCATGTCTCATGTCTCATGTCTCATGTCTCATGTCTCATGTCTCATGTCTCATGTCTCATGTCACATGTCTCATGATCATGTCTCATGTCTCATGTCTCATGTCTCATGTCTCATGTCTCATGTCTCATGTCTCATGTCTCATGTCTCATGTCTCATGTCTCATGTCATGTCTCATGTATGTCTCATGTCTCTTGTCTCATGTCTCATGTCTCATGTCTCATGTCTCATGTCATGTCTCATGTCTCATGTCTCATGTCTTGTCTCATGTCTCATGTCCATGTCATGTCTCATCCCCATGTGCCCATGTTGATGTCCATGCCCCATGCCCCATGTCTCATGTCTCATGTCCATGTCATGTCTCATGTCCATGTCTCATGTCCCATGTCCCATGTCCCATGTCTCATGTCTCATGCCCCATGCCCCATGTCTCATGTCTCATGTCCCATGTCTCATGTCTCATGTCTCATGTCACCATGTCTCATGTTGTCCCATGTCTCATGTCTCATGTCTCATGTCTCATGTTGTCATGTCTCATGTCTCATGTCTCATGTCTCATGTCTCATGTCTCATGTCTCATGTCTCATGTCTCATGTCTCATGTCTCATGTCTCATGTCTCATGTCTCATGTCTCATGTCTCATGTCTCATGTCTCATGTCTCATGTCTCATGTCTCATGTCTCATGTCTCATGTCTCATGTCTCATGTCTCATGTCTCATGTCTCATGTCTCATGTCTCATGTCTCATGTCTCATGTCATGTCTCATGTCTCATGTCTCATGTCTCATGTCTCATGTCTCATGTCTCATGTCTCATGTCTCATGTCTCATGTCTCATGTCTCCATGTCTCATGTCTCATGTCTCATGTCTCATGTCTCATGTCTCATGTCTCATGTCTCATGTCTCATGTCTCATGTCTCATGTCTCATGTCTCATGTCTCATGTCTCATGTCTCATGTCTCATGTCTCATGTCTCATGTCTCATGTCTCATGTCTCATGTCTCATGTCTCATGTCTCATGTCTCATGTCTCATGTCTCATGTCTCATGTCTCATGTCTCATGTCTCATGTCTCATGTCTCATGTCTCATGTCTCATGTCTCATGTCTCATGTCTCATGTCTCATGTCTCATGTCTCATGTCTCATGTCTCATGTCTCATGTCTCATGTCTCATGTCTCATGTCTCATGTCTCATGTCTCATGTCTCATGTCTCATGTCTCATGTCTCATGTCTCATGTCTCATGTCTCATGTCTCATGTCTCATGTCTCATGTCTCATGTCTCATGTCTCATGTCTCATGTCTCATGTCTCATGTCTCATGTCTCATGTCTCATGTCTCATGTCTCATGTCTCATGTCTCATGTCTCATGTCTCATGTCTCATGTCTCATGTCTCATGTCTCATGTCTCATGTCTCATGTCTCATGTCTCATGTCTCATGTCTCATGTCTCATGTCTCATGTCTCATGTCTCATGTCTCATGTCTCTTGTCTCATGTCTCATGTCTCATGTCTCATGTCTCATGTCTCATGTCTCATGTCTCATGTCTCATGTCTCATGTCTCATGTCTCATGTCTCATGTCTCATGTCTCATGTCTCATGTTCATGTCTCATGTCTCATGTCTCATGTCTCATGTCTCATGTCTCATGTCTCATGTCTCATGTCTCATGTCTCATGTCTCATGTCTCTTGTCTCATGTCTCATGTCTCATGTCTCATGTCTCTTGTCTCTTGTCTCATGTCTCTTGTCTCATGTCTCATGTCTCATGTCTCATGTCTCATGTCTCATGTCTCATGTCTCATGTCTCATGTCTCATGTCTCATGTCTCATGTCTCATGTCTCATGTCTCATGTCTCATGTCTCATGTCTCATGTCTCATGTCTCATGTCTCATGTCTCATGTCTCATGTCTCATGTCTCATGTCTCATGTCTCATGTCTCATGTCTCATGTCTCATGTCTCATGCTTCATGTCTCATGTCTCATGTCTCATGTCTCATGTCTCATGTCTCATGTCTCTTGTCTCTTGTCTCTTGTCTCTTGTCTCTTGTCTCATGTCTCATGTCTCATGTCTCATGTCTCATGTCTCATGTCTCATGTCTCATGTCTCATGTCTTATGTCTCATGTCTCATGTCTCATGTCTCATGTCTCATGTCTCATGTCTCATGTCTCATGTCTCATGTCTCATGTCTCATGTCTCATGTCTCATGTCTCATGTCTCATGTCTTATGTCTCATGTCTCATGTCTCATGTCTCATGTCTCATGTCTCATGTCTCATGTCTCATGTCTCATGTCTCATGTCTCATGTCTCATGTCTCATGTCTCATGTCTCATGTCTCATGTCTCTTGTCTCATGTCTCATGTCTCATGTCTCATGTCTCATGTCTCATGTCTCATGTCTCATGTCTCATGTCTCATGTCTCATGTCTCATGTCTCATGTCTTATGTCTCATGTCTCATGTCTCATGTCTCATGTCTCATGTCTCATGTCTCATGTCTCATGTCTCATGTCTCATGTCTCATGTCTCATGTCTCATGTCTCATGTCTCATGTCTCATGTCTCATGTCTCATGTCTCATGTCTCATGTCTCATGTCTCATGTCTCATGTCTCATGTCTCTGTCTCTGTCTCTGTCTCTGTCTCTGTCTCTTGTCTCTTGTCTCTTGTCTCTTGTCTCTTGTCTCTTGTCTCTTGTCTCTTGTCTCATGTCTCATGTCTCATGTCTCATGTCTCATGTCTCATGTCTCATGTCTCATGTCTCATGTCTCATGTCTCATGTCTCATGTCTCATGTCTCATGTCTCATGTCTCATGTCTCATGTCTCTTGTCTCTTGTCTCTTGTCTCTTGTCTCTTGTCTCTTGTCTCTTGTCTCTTGTCTCTTGTCTCTTGTCTCTTGTCTCTTGTCTCTTGTCTCTTGTCTCTTGTCTCTTGTCTCTTGTCTCTTGTCTCTTGTCTCTTGTCTCTTGTCTCTTGTCTCTTGTCTCATGTCTCTTGTCTCATGTCTCATGTCTCATGTCTCATGTCTCATGTCTCATGTCTCATGTCTCATGTCTCATGTCTCATGTCTCATGTCTCATGTCTCATGTCTCATGTCTCATGTCTCATGTCTCATGTCTCATGTCTCATGTCTCATGTCTCATGTCTCATGTCTCATGTCTCATGTCTCATGTCTCATGTCTCATGTCTCATGTCTCATGTCTCATGTCTCATGTCTCATGTCTCATGTCTCATGTCTCATGTCTCATGTCTCATGTCTCATGTCTCATGTCTCATGTCTCATGTCTCATGTCTCATGTCTCATGTCTCATGTCTCATGTCTCATGTCTCATGTCTCATGTCTCATGTCTCATGTCTCATGTCTCATGTCTCATGTCCCATGTCCCATGTCCCATGTACTGCTTGTCTCCATGTACCATGTCCATGTCCATGTCCATGTCCCTTGTCCCATGTCTCATGTACCATGTCCCATGTCCCATGTCCCATGTCCCATGCCCATGCCCCATGTCCCATGTCCCATGTCCCATGTCCCATGTCCCATGTCCCATGTCCCATGTCCCATGTCCCATGTCCCATGTCCCATGTCCCATGTCCCATGTCCCATGTCCATGTCCCATGTTCCCACATGTCCCATGTCATGTCCCATGTCCATGTCCCATGTCCATGTCCCATGTCCATGTCCCATGTCCCATGTCCATGTCCCATGTCATGTCTCATGTATCATGTCTCATGTCTCATGTCTCATGTCTCATGTCTCATGTCTCATGTCTCATGTCTCATGTCTCATGTCTCATGTCTCATGTCTCATGTCTCATGTCTCATGTCTCATGTCACATGTCTCATGTCTCATGTCTCATGTCTCATGTCTCATGTCTCATGTCTCTTGTCTCATGTCTCATGTCTCATGTCTCATGTCTCATGTCTCATGTCTCATGTCTCATGTCTCATGTCTCATGTCTCATGTCTCATGGTCTCATGTCTCATGTCTCATGTCTCATGTCTCATGTCTCATGTCTCATGTCTCATGTCTCATGTCTCATGTCTCATGTCTCATGTCTCATGTCTCATGTCTCATGTCTCATGTCTCATGTCTCATGTCTCATGTCTCATGTCTCATGTCTCATGTCTCATGTCTCATGTCTCATGTCTCATGTCTCATGTCTCATGTCTCATGTCTCATGTCTCATGTCTCATGTCTCTTGTCTCATGTCTCATGTCTCATGTCTCATGTCTCATGTCTCTTGTCTCTTGTCTCTTGTCTCTTGTCTCTTGTCTCTTGTCTCTTGTCTCTTGTCTCTTGTCTCTTGTATCATGTCTCATGTCTCATGTCTCATGTCTCATGTCTCATGTCTCATGTCTCATGTCTCATGTCTCATGTCTCATGTCTCATGTCTCATGTCTCATGTCTCATGTCTCATGTCTCATGTCTCATGTGTCATGTCTCATGTCTCATGTCTCATGTCTCATGTCTCATGTCTCATGTCTCATGTCTCATGTCTCATGTCTCATGTCTCATGTCTCATGTCTCATGTCTCATGTCTCATGTCTCATGTCTCATGTCTCATGTCTCATGTCTCATGTCTCATGTCTCATGTCTCATGTCTCATGTCTCATGTCTCATGTCTCATGTCTCATGTCTCATGTCTCATGTCTCATGTCTCATGTCTCATGTCTCATGTCTCATGTCTCATGTCTCATGTCTCATGTCTCATGTCTCATGTCTCATGTCTCATGTCTCATGTCTCATGTCTCATGTCTCATGTCTCATGTCTCATGTCTCATGTCTCATGTCTCATGTCTCATGTCTCATGTCTCATGTCTCATGTCTCATGTCTCATGTCTCATGTCTCATGTCTCATGTCTCATGTCTCATGTCTCATGTCTCATGTCTCATGTCTCATGTCTCATGTCTCATGTCTCATGTCTCATGTCTCATGTCTCATGTCTCATGTCTCATGTCTCATGTCTCATGTCTCATGTCTCATGTCTCATGTCTCATGTCTCATGTCTCATGTCTCATGTCTCATGTCTCATGTCTCATGTCTCATGTCTCATGTCTCATGTCTCATGTCTCATGTCTCATGTCTCATGTCTCATGTCTCATGTCTCATGTCTCATGTCTCATGTCTCATGTCTCATGTCTCATGTCTCATGTCTCATGTCTCATGTCTCATGTCTCATGTCTCATGTCTCATGTCTCTGTCTCTGTCTCTGTCTCATGTCTCATGTCTCATGTCTCATGTCTCATGTCTCATGTCTCATGTCTCATGTCTCATGTCTCATGTCTCATGTCTCATGTCTCTTGTCTCTTGTCTCTTGTCTCTTGTCTCTTGTCTCTTGTCTCTTGTCTCTTGTCTCTTGTCTCTTGTCTCTTGTCTCATGTCTCATGTCTCATGTCTCTTGTCTCTTGTCTCTTGTCTCTTGTCTCTTGTCTCTTGTCTCTTGTCTCTTGTCTCTTGTCTCTTGTCTCTTGTCTCATGTCTCTTGTCTCATGTCTCTTGTCTCATGCCCCATGCCCCATGCCCCATGCCCCATGCCCCATGCCCCATGCCCCATGCCCCATGCCCCATGTCCATGCCCCATGCCCATGCCCATGCCCCATGCCCATGTCCCCATGCCCATGCCCCATGCCCCATGCCCCATTGCCCATGCCATGTCCCCATGCCCCATGCCCCATGCCCATGCCCCATGCCCCATGCCCCATGCCCCATGCCACCTTGCCCATGCCCATGCCCATGCCCCATGCATGCCCCATGCCCCATGCCCCATGCCCCATGTCCCATGCCCCATGTCCCATGTCCCATGTCCCATGTCCCATGTCCCATGTCCCATGTCCCATGTCCCATGTCCCATGTCCCATGTCCCATGTCCCATGTCCCATGTCCCATGTCCCATGTACCATGTCCCATGTCCCATGTCCCATGTCCCATGTCCCATGTCCCATGTCCCATGTCCCATGTCCCATGTCCCATGTCCCATGTCCCATGTCCCATGTCCCATGTCCCATGCCCCATGCCCCATGTCCCATGCCCCATGCCCATGCCCTCATGCCCCATGTCCCATGTCCCATGTCCCATGTCCCATGTCCCATGTCCCATGTCCCATGTCCCATGTCCCATGTCCCATGTCCCATGTCCCATGTCCCATGTCCCATGTCCCATGTCCCATGTCCCATGTCTCATGTCCCATGTCCCATGTCCCATGTCCCATGTCCCATGTCCCATGTCCCATGTCTCATGTCTCATGTCTCATGTCTCATGTCTCATGTCTCATGTCTCATGTCTCATGTCTCATGTCTCATGTCTCATGTCTCATGTCTCATGTCTCATGTCTCATGTCTCATGTCTCATGTCTCATGTCTCATGTCTCATGTCTCATGTCTCATGTCTATGTCTCATGTCTCATGTCTCATGTCTCATGTCTCATGTCTCATGTCTCATGTCTCATGTCTCATGTCTCATGTCTCATGTCTCATGTCTCATGTCTCATGTCTCATGTCTCATGTCTCATGTCTCATGTCTCATGTCGCATGTCTCATGTCTCATGTCTCATGTTCATGTCTCATGTCTCATGTCTCATGTCTCATGTCTCATGTCTCATGTCTCATGTCTCATGTCTCATGTCTCATGTCTCATGTCTCATGTCTCATGTCTCATGTCTCATGTCTCATGTCTCATGTCTCATGTCTCATGTCTCATGTCTCATGTCTCATGTCTCATGTCTCATGTCTCATGTCTCATGTCTCATGTCTCATGTCTCATGTCTCATGTCTCATGTCTCATGTCTCATGTCTCTTGTCTCATGTCTCATGTCTCATGTCTCATGTCTCATGTCTCATGTCTCATGTCTCATGTCTCTTGTCTCATGTCTCATGTCTCATGTCTCATGTCTCATGTCTCATGTCTCATGTCTCATGTCTCATGTCTCATGTCTCATGTCTCATGTCTCATGTCTCATGTCTCATGTCTCTGTCTCATGTCTCATGTCTCATGTCTCATGTCTCATGTCTCATGTCTCATGTCTCATGTCTCATGTCTCATGTCTCATGTCTCATGTCTCATGTCTCATGTCTCATGTCTCATGTCTCATGTCTCATGTCTCATGTCTCTGTCTCTGTCTCTGTCTCTGTCTCATGTCTCATGTCTCATGTCTCATGTCTCATGTCTCATGTCTCATGTCTCATGTCTCATGTCTCATGTCTCATGTCTCATGTCTCATGTCTCATGTCTCATGTCTCATGTCTCATGTCTCATGTCTCATGTCTCATGTCTCATGTCTCATGTCTCATGTCTCATGTCTCATGTCTCATGTCTCATGTCTCATGTCTCATGTCTCATGTCTCATGTCTCATGTCTCATGTCTCATGTCTCATGTCTCATGTCTCTTGTCTCTTGTCTCTTGTCTCTTGTCTCTTGTCTCTTGTCTCTTGTCTCTTGTCTCTTGTCTCTTGTCTCTTGTCTTGTCTCTTGTCTCTTGTCTCTTGTCTCTTGTCTCTTGTCTCTTGTCTCTTGTCTCTTGTCTCTTGTCTCTTGTCTCTTGTCTCTTGTCTCTTGTCTCTTGTCTCTTGTCTCTTGTCTCTTGTCTCTTGTCTCTTGTCTCTTGTCTCTTGTCTCTTGTCTCTTGTCTCTTGTCTCTTGTCTCTTGTCTCTTGTCTCTTGTCTCTTGTCTCTTGTCTCTTGTCTCTTGTCTCTTGTCTCTTGTCTCTTGTCTCTTGTCTCTTGTCTCTTGTCTCTTGTCTCTTGTCTCATGTCTCATGTCTCATGTCTCATGTCTCATGTCTCATGTCTCATGTCTCATGTCTCATGTCTCATGTCTCATGTCTCATGTCTCATGTCTCATGTCTCATGTCTCATGTCTCATGTCTCATGTCTCATGTCTCATGTCTCATGTCTCATGTCTCATGTCTCATGTCTCATGTCTCATGTCTCATGTCTCATGTCTCATGTCTCATGTCTCATGTCTCATGTCTCATGTCTCATGTCTCATGTCTCATGTCTCATGTCTCATGTCTCTTGTCTCATGTCTCATGTCTCATGTCTCATGTCTCATGTCTCATGTCTCATGTCTCATGTCTCATGTCTCATGTCTCATGTCTCATGTCTCATGTCTCATGTCTCATGTCTCATGTCTCATGTCTCATGTCTCATGTCTCATGTCTCATGTCTCATGTCTCATGTCTCATGTCTCATGTCTCATGTCTCATGTCTCATGTCTCATGTCTCATGTCTCATGTCTCATGTCTCATGTCTCATGTCTCATGTCTCATGTCTCATGTCTCATGTCTCATGTCTCATGTCTCATGTCTCATGTCTCATGTCTCATGTCTCATGTCTCATGTCTCATGTCTCATGTCTCATGTCTCATGTCTCATGTCTCATGTCTCATGTCTCATGTCTCATGTCTCATGTCTCATGTCTCATGTCTCATGTCTCATGTCTCATGTCTCATGTCTCATGTCTCATGTCTCATGTCTCATGTCTCATGTCTCATGTCTCATGTCTCTTGTCTCTTGTCTCTTGTCTCTTGTCTCTTGTCTCTTGTCTCTTGTCTCTTGTCTCTTGTCTCATGTCTCATGTCTCATGTCTCTTGTCTCTTGTCTCTTGTCTCTTGTCTCTTGTCTCTTGTCTCTTGTCTCATGTCTCATGTCTCATGTCTCATGTCTCATGTCTCATGTCTCATGTCTCATGTCTCATGTCTCATGTCTCATGTCTCATGTCTCTTGTCTCTTGTCTCTTGTCTCTTGTCTCTTGTCTCATGTCTCATGTCTCATGTCTCATGTCTCATGTCTCATGTCTCATGTCTCATGTCTCATGTCTCATGTCTCATGTCTCATGTCTCATGTCTCATGTCTCATGTCTCATGTCTCATGTCTCATGTCTCATGTCTCATGTCTCATGTCTCATGTCTCATGTCTCATGTCTCATGTCTCATGTCTCATGTCTCATGTCTCATGTCTCATGTCTCATGTCTCATGTCTCATGTCTCATGTCTCATGTCTCATGTCTCATGTCTCATGTCTCATGTCTCATGTCTCATGTCTCATGTCTCATGTCTCATGTCTCATGTCTCATGTCTCATGTCTCATGTCTCATGTCTCATGTCTCATGTCTCATGTCTCATGTCTCATGTCTCATGTCTCATGTGTCATGTCTCATGTCTCATGTCTCATGTCTCATGTCTCATGTCTCATGTCTCATGTCTCATGTCTCATGTCTCATGTCTCATGTCTCATGTCTCATGTCTCATGTCTCATGTCTCATGTCTCATGTCTCATGTCTCATGTCTCATGTCTCATGTCTCATGTCTCATGTCTCATGTCTCATGTCTCATGTCTCATGTCTCATGTCTCTTGTCTCATGTCTCATGTCTCATGTCTCATGTCTCATGTCTCATGTCTCATGTCTCATGTCTCATGTCTCATGTCTCATGTCTCATGTCTCATGTCTCATGTCTCATGTCTCATGTCTCATGTCTCATGTCTCATGTCTCATGTCTCATGTCTCATGTCTCATGTCTCATGTCTCATGTCTCATGTCTCATGTCTCATGTCTCATGTCTCATGTCTCATGTCTCATGTCTCATGTCTCATGTCTCATGTCTCATGTCTCATGTCTCATGTCTCATGTCTCATGTCTCATGTCTCATGTCTCATGTCTCATGTCTCATGTCTCATGTCTCATGTCTCATGTCTCATGTCTCATGTCTCACGTCTCATGTCTCATGTCTCATGTCTCATGTCTCATGTCTCATGTCTCATGTCTCATGTCTCATGTCTCATGTCTCATGTCTCATGTCTCATGTCTCATGTCTCATGTCTCATGTCTCATGTCTCATGTCTCATGTCTCATGTCTCATGTCTCATGTCTCATGTCTCATGTCTCATGTCTCATGTCTCATGTCTCATGTCTCATGTCTCTTGTCTCATGTCTCATGTCTCATGTCTCATGTCTCATGTCTCATGTCTCATGTCTCATGTCTCATGTCTCTTGTCTCTTGTCTCTTTCTCTTTCTCTTTCTCTTTCTCTGTCTCTGTCTCTGTCTCTGTCTCTGTCTCTGTCTCTGTCTCTGTCTCTGTCTCTGTCTCTGTCTCATGTCTCATGTCTCTGTCTCATGTCTCATGTCTCTTGTCTCTTGTCTCTTGTCTCTTGTCTCTTGTCTCTTGTCTCTGTCTCTTGTCTCTTGTCTCTTGTCTCTTGTCTCTTGTCTCTTGTCTCTTGTCTCTTGTCTCTTGTCTCTTGTCTCTTGTCTCTTGTCTCTTGTCTCTTGTCTCTTGTCTCTTGTCTCTTGTCTCTTGTCTCTTGTCTCTTGTCTCTTGTCTCTTGTCTCTTGTCTCTTGTCTCTTGTCATGTCTCATGTCTCATGTCTCATGTCTCATGTCTCATGTCTCATGTCTCATGTCTCATGTCTCTTGTCTCTTGTCTCTTGTCTCTTGTCTGTCTCATGTCTCATGTCTCATGTCTCATGTCTCATGTCTCATGTCTCATGTCTCATGTCTCATGTCTCATGTCTCATGTCTCATGTCTCATGTCTCATGTCTCATGTCTCATGTCTCATGTCTCATGTCTCATGTCTCATGTCTCATGTCTCTTGTCTCTTGTCTCTTGTCTCTTGTCTCTTGTCTCTTGTCTCTTGTCTCTTGTCTCATGTCTCATGTCTCATGTCTCATGTCTCATGTCTCATGTCTCATGTCTCATGTCTCATGTCTCATGTCTCATGTCTCATGTCTCATGTCTCATGTCTCATGTCTCATGTCTCATGTCTCATGTCTTATGTCTCATGTCTCATGTCTCATGTCTCATGTCTCATGTCTCATGTCTCATGTCTCATGTCTCATGTCTCATGTCTCATGTCTCATGTCTCATGTCTCATGTCTCATGTCTCATGTCTCATGTCTCATGTCTCATGTCTCATGTCTCATGTCTCATGTCTCTTGTCTCATGTCTCATGTCTCATGTCTCATGTCTCATGTCTCATGTCTCATGTCTCATGTCTCATGTCTCATGTCTCATGTCTCATGTCTCATGTCTCATGTCTCATGTCTCATGTCTCATGTCTCATGTCTCATGTCTCATGTCTCATGTCTCATGTCTCATGTCTCATGTCTCATGTCTCATGTCTCATGTCTCATGTCTCATGTCTCATGTCTCATGTCTTATGTCTCATGTCTCATGTCTCATGTCTCATGTCTCATGTCTCATGTCTCATGTCTCATGTCTCATGTCTCATGTCTCATGTCTCATGTCTCATGTCTCATGTCTCATGTCTCATGTCTCATGTCTCATGTCTCATGTCTCATGTCTCATGTCTCATGTCTCATGTCTCTTGTCTCATGTCTCATGTCTCATGTCTCATGTCTCATGTCTCATGTCTCATGTCTCATGTCTCATGTCTCATGTCTCATGTCTCATGTCTCATGTCTCATGTCTCATGTCTCATGTCTCATGTCTCATGTCTCATGTCTCATGTCTCATGTCTCATGTCTCATGTCTCATGTCTCATGTCTCATGTCTCATGTCTCATGTCTCATGTCTCATGTCTCATGTCTCATGTCTCATGTCTCATGTCTCATGTCTCATGTCTCATGTCTCATGTCTCATGTCTCATGTCTCATGTCTCATGTCTCATGTCTCATGTCTCATGTCTCATGTCTCATGTCTCATGTCTCTTGTCTCTTGTCTCTTGTCTCTTGTCTCTTGTCTCTTGTCTCTTGTCTCTTGTCTCTTGTCTCTTGTCTCTTGTCTCTTGTCTCATGTCTCTTGTCTCTTGTCTCTTGTCTCTTGTCTCTTGTCTCTTGTCTCTTGTCTCTTGTCTCTTGTCTCTTGTCTCTTGTCTCTTGTCTCTTGTCTCTTGTCTCTTGTCTCTTGTCTCTTGTCTCATGTCTCATGTCTCATGTCTCATGTCTCATGTCTCATGTCTCATGTCTCATGTCTCATGTCTCATGTCTCATGTCTCATGTCTCATGTCTCATGTCTCATGTCTCATGTCTCATGTCTCATGTCTCATGTCTCATGTCTCATGTCTCATGTCTCATGTCTCATGTCTCATGTCTCATGTCTCATGTCTCATGTCTCATGTCTCATGTCTCATGTCTCATGTCTCATGTCTCATGTCTTGATGTCTCATGTCCCTGCCCCATGCCCCATGCCCATGCCCCATGCCCCATGCCCCATGCCCATGCCCATGCCCATGCCCCATGCCCCATGCCCCATGCCCATTGCCCATGCCCACATGCCCCATGCCCACATGGCCCCTTGTCCCATGCCCATGCCATGCTCATGTCCATGTCCCAAGTCCCATGCCCCATGCCCCATGCCCCATGGCCCATGTCCCATGTCCCATTGTCCCATGTCCATGTCCCAATGGCCACCATGTCCCCATGTCCCATGTCCATTGCCCCATGTCCCATGCCCATGCCCATGTCCCATGCCCCTTGCCCATGCCCATGCCCCATGCCCCATGCCCCATGCCCCCATGCCCCATGCCCCATGCCCCTAGCCCATGCCCCATGTCCTTTGTCCCATGTCCCATGTCCCATGTCCCATGTCCCATGTCCCATGTCCCATGTCCCATGTCCCATGTCCCATGTCCCATGTCCCATGTCCCATGTCCCATGTCCCATGTCCCATGTCCCATGTCCCATGTCCCATGTCCCATGTCCCATGTCCCATGTCTCATGTCTCATGTCTCATGTCTCATGTCTCATGTCTCATGTCTCATGTCTCATGTCTCATGTCTCATGTCTCATGTCTCATGTCTCATGTCTCATGTCTCATGTCTCATGTCTCATGTCTCATGTCTCATGTCTCATGTCTCATGTCTCATGTCTCATGTCTCATGTCTCATGTCTCATGTCTCATGTCTCATGTCTCATGTCTCATGTCTCATGTCTCATGTCTCATGTCTCATGTCTCATGTCTCATGTCTCATGTCTCATGTCTCATGTCTCATGTCTCATGTCTCATGTCTCATGTCTCATGTCTCATGTCTCATGTCTCATGTCTCATGTCTCATGTCTCATGTCTCATGTCTCATGTCTCATGTCTCATGTCTCATGTCTCATGTCTCATGTCTCATGTCTCATGTCTCATGTCTCATGTCTCATGTCTCATGTCTCATGTCTCATGTCTCATGTCTCATGTCTCATGTCTCATGTCTCATGTGTCATGTCTCATGTCTCATGTCTCATGTCTCATGTCTCATGTC
This sequence comes from Nephotettix cincticeps, assembly GCA_023375725.1. NCBI lineage: Eukaryota > Metazoa > Arthropoda > Insecta > Hemiptera > Cicadellidae > Nephotettix > Nephotettix cincticeps. Next base: position 31,666 of record JAGISJ010000020.1, read on the forward strand.
TCATGTCTCATGTCTCATGTCTCATGTCTCATGTCTCATGTCTCATGTCTCATGTCTCATGTCTCATGTCTCATGTCTCATGTCTCATGTCTCATGTCTCATTTCTCATGTCTCATGTCTCATGTCTCATGTCTCATGTCTCATGTCTCATGTCTCATGTCTCATGTCTCATGTCTCATGTCTCATGTCTCATGTCTCATGTCTCATGTCTCATGTCTCATGTCTCATGTCTCATGTCTCATGTCTCATGTCTCATGTCTCATGTCTTATGTCTCATGTCTCATGTCTCATGTCTCATGTCTCATGTCTCATGTCTCATGTCTCATGTCTCATGTCTCATGTCTCATGTCTCATGTCTCATGTCTCATGTCTCATGTCTCATGTCTCATGTCTCATGTCTCATGTCTCATGTCTCATGTCTCATGTCTCATGTCTCATGTCTCATGTCTCATGTCTCATGTCTCATGTCTCATGCCCCATGCCCCATGCCCCATGCCCCATGCCCCATGCCCCATGTTCCCATGTCCCATGTCCCATGTCCCATGTCCCATGTCCCATGTCCCATGTCCCATGTCCCATGTCCCATGTCCCATGTCCCATGTCCCATGTCCCATGTCTCATGTCTCATGTCTCATGTCTCTGTCCCATGTCCATGTTGTCCCATGTCTCATGTCTCATGTCTCATGTCCCATGTCTCATGTCCCATGTCTCATGTCTCATGTCTCATGTCTCATGTCTCATGTCTCATGTCTCATGTCTCATGTCTCATGTCTCATGTCTCATGTCTCATGTCTCATGTCTCATGTCTCATGTCTCATGTCTCATGTCTCATGTCCCATGTCTCATGTCCCATGTCTCATGTCTCATGTCTCATGTCTCATGTCTCATGTCTCATGTCTCATGTCTCATGTCTCATGTCTCATGTCTCATGTCTCATGTCTCATGTCTCATGTCTCTTGTCTCATGTCTCATGTCTCATGTCTCATGTCTCATGTCTCATGTCACATGTCTCATGTCTCATGTCTCATGTCTCATGTCTCATGTCTCATGTCTCATGTCTCATGTCTCATGTCTCATGTCTCATGTCTCATGTCTCATGTCACATGTCTCATGTCTCATGTCTCATGTCTCATGTCTCATGTCTCATGTCTCATGTCTCATGTCTCATGTCTCATGTCTCATGTCTCATGTCTCATGTCTCATGTCTCATGTCTCATGTCTCTTGTCTCATGTCTCATGTCTCATGTCTCATGTCTCATGTCTCATGTCTCATGTCTCATGTCTCATGTCTCATGTCTCTTGTCTCATGTCTCATGTCTCATGTCTCATGTCACATGTCTCATGTCTCATGTCTCATGTCTCATGTCTCATGTCTCATGTCTCATGTCTCATGTCTCATGTCTCATGTCTCATGTCTCATGTCTCATGTCTCATGTCTCATGTCTCTTGTCTCATGTCTCATGTCTCTTGTCTCTGTCTCTGTCTCTGTCTCTGTCTCTGTCTCTGTCTCATGTCTCATGTCTCATGTCTCATGTCTCATGTCTCATGTCTCATGTCTCATGTCTCTGTCTCTGTCTCTGTCTCATGTCTCATGTCTCATGTCTCATGTCTCATGTCTCATGTCTCATGTCTCATGTCTCATGTCTCATGTCTCATGTCTCATGTCTCATGTCTCATGTCTCATGTCTCATGTCTCATGTCTCATGTCTCATGTCTCATGTCTCATGTCTCATGTCTCATGTCTCATGTCTCATGTCTCATGTCTCATGTCTCATGTCTCATGTCTCATGTCTCATGTCTCATGTCTCATGTCTCATGTCTCATGTCTCATGTCTCATGTCTCATGTCTCATGTCTCATGTCTCATGTCTCATGTCTCATGTCTCATGTCTCATGTCTCATGTCTCATGTCTCATGTCTCATGTCTCATGTCTCATGTCTCATGTCTCATGTCTCATGTCTCATGTCTCATGTCTCATGTCTCATGTCTCATGTCTCATGTCTCATGTCTCATGTCTCATGTCTCATGTCTCATGTCTCATGTTCATGTCTCATGTCTCATGTCTCATGTCTCATGTCTCATGTCTCATGTCTCATGTCTCATGTCTCATGTCTCATGTCTCATGTCTCATGTCTCATGTCTCATGTCTCATGTCTCATGTCTCATGTCTCATGTCTCATGTCTCATGTCTCATGTCTCATGTCTCATGTCTCATGTCTCATGTCTCATGTCATGTCTCATGTCTCATGTCTCATGTCTCATGTCACTTGTCTCATGTCTCATGTCTCATGTCTCATGTCTCATGTCTCATGTCTCATGTCTCATGTCTCATGTCTCATGTCTCATGTCTCATGTCTCATGTCTCATGTCTTGTCTCATGTCTCATGTCTCATGTCTCATGTCTCATGTCTCATGTCTCATGTCTCATGTCTCATGTCTCATGTCTCATGTCTCATGTCTCATGTCTCATGTCTCATGTCTCATGTCTCATGTCTCATGTCTCATGTCTCATGCCCCATGTCTCATGCCTCATGTCTCATGTCTCATGTCTCATGTCTCATGTCTCATGTCTCATGTCTCATGTCTCATGTCTCATGTCTCATGTCTCATGTCTCATGTCTCATGTCTCATGTCTCATGTCTCATGTCTCATGTCTCATGTCTCATGTCTCATGTCTCATGTCTCATGTCTCATGTCTCATGTCTCATGTCTCATGTCTCATGTCTCATGCCCCATGCCCCATGCCTCATGTCTCATGTCTCATGTCTCATGTCTCATGTCTCATGTCTCATGTCTCATGTCTCATGTCTCATGTCTCATGCCCCATGTCTCATGTCTCATGTCTCATGTCTCATGTCTCATGTCTCATGTCTCATGTCTCATGTCTCATGTCTCATGTCTCATGTCTCATGTCTCATGTCTCATGTCTCATGTCTCATGTCTCATGTCTCATGTCCCATGTCTCATGTCTCATGTCTCATGTCTCATGTCTCATGTCTCATGTCTCATGTCTCATGTCTCATGTCTCATGTCTCATGTCTCATGTCCCATGTCTCATGTCTCATGTCTCATGTCTCATGTCCCATGTCTCATGTCTCATGTCTCATGTCTCATGTCTCATGTCTCATGTCTCATGTCTCATGTCTCATGTCTCATGTCTCATGTCTCTTGTCTCTTGTCTCTTGTCTCTTGTCTCATGTCTCATGTCTCATGTCTCATGTCTCATGTCTCATGTCTCATGTCTCATGTCTCATGTCTCATGTCTCATGTCTCATGTCTCATGTCTCATGTCTCATGTCTCATGTCTCATGTCTCATGTCTCATGTCTCATGTCTCATGTCTCATGTCTCATGTCTCATGTCTCATGTCTCATGTCTCATGTCTCATGTCTCATGTCTCATGTCTCATGTCTCATGTCTCATGTCTCATGTCTCTTGTCTCTTGTCTCTTGTCTCTTGTCTCTTGTCTCTTGTCTCTTGTCTCTTGTCTCTTGTCTCTTGTCTCTTGTCTCTTGTCTCTTGTCTCTTGTCTCTTGTCTCTTGTCTCTTGTCTCTTGTCTCTTGTCTCTTGTCTCTTGTCTCTTGTCTCTTGTCTCTTGTCTCTTGTCTCATGTCTCATGTCTCATGTCTCATGTCTCATGTCTCATGTCTCATGTCTCATGTCTCATGTCTCATGTCTCATGTCTCATGTCTCATGTCTCATGTCTCATGTCTCATGTCTCATGTCTCATGTCTCATGTCTCATGTCTCATGTCTCATGTCTCATGTCTCATGTCTCATGTCTCATGTCTCATGTCTCATGTCTCATGTCTCATGTCTCATGTCTCATGTCTCATGTCTCATGTCTCATGTCTCATGTCTCATGTCTCATGTCTCATGTCTCATGTCTCATGTCTCATGTCTCATGTCTCATGTCTCATGTCTCATGTCTCATGTCTCATGTCTCATGTCTCATGTCTCATGTCTCATGTCTCATGTCTCATGTCTCATGTCTCATGTCTCATGTCTCATGTCTCATGTCTCATGTCTCATGTCTCATGTCTCATGTCTCATGTCTCATGTCTCATGTCTCATGTCTAATGTCTCATGTCTCATGTCTCATGTCTCATGTCTCATGTCTCATGTCTCATGTCTCATGTCTCATGTCTCATGTCTCATGTCTCATGTCTCATGTCTCATGTCTCATGTCTCATGTCTCATGTCTCATGTCTCATGTCTCATGTCTCATGTCTCATGTCTCATGTCTCATGTCTCATGTCTCATGTCTCATGTCTCATGTCTCATGTCTCATGTCTCATGTCTCATGTCTCATGTCTCATGTCTCATGTCTCATGTCTCATGTCTCATGTCTCATGTCTCATGTCTCATGTCTCATGTCTCATGTCTCTTGTCTCTTGTCTCTTGTCTCTTGTCTCTTGTCTCTTGTCTCTTGTCTCTTGTCTCTTGTCTCTTGTCTCTTGTCTCTTGTCTCTTGTCTCTTGTCTCTTGTCTCTTGTCTCTTGTCTCTGTCTCATGTCTCATGTCTCTGTCTCATGTCTCTTGTCTCTTGTCTCTTGTCTCTTGTCTCTTGTCTCATGTCTCTTGTCTCTTGTCTCTTGTCTCTTGTCTCTTGTCTCTTGTCTCTTGTCTCTTGTCTCTTGTCTCTTGTCTCTTGTCTCTTGTCTCTTGTCTCTTGTCTCTTGTCTCTTGTCTCTTGTCTCTTGTCTCTTGTCTCTTGTCTCTTGTCTCTTGTCTCTTGTCTCTTGTCTCTTGTCTCTTGTCTCATGTCTCATGTCTCATGTCTCATGTCTCATGTCACATGTCTCATGTCTCATTGATGTTCCCATGTCCATGTCTCATGTCTCATGTCCTGCCCATGTCCATGTCTCATGTCCCCATGTCTCATGTCTCATGTCTCATGTCTCATGTCTCATGTCTCATGTCTCATGTCTCATGTCTCATGTCCCATGTCTCATGTCCATGTCCATGCCCTCATGTCTCATGTCATGTCTCATGTCTCCCATCCCATCCCATGTCTCATGCCCCATGTCTCATGCCATGTCCATGCCCCATGTCTCTTGTCTCATGTCTCATGTCTCATGTCTCATGTCTCATGCCCCATGCCCCATGTCTCATGTCTCATGTCTCATGTCTCATGTCTCATGTTCCCCATGTCTCATGTCATGTCTCATGTCTCATGTCTCATGTCTCATGTCTCTTGTCTCATGTCTCATGTCTCATGTCTCATGGTCATGTCCATGTCTCATGTCTCATGTCCCATGTCTCATGTCTCATGTCCCATGTCTCATGTCTCATGTCTCATGTCTCATGTCTCATGCCCATGCCCCATGTCTCATGTCTCATGTCTCATGTCTCATGTCCATGTTGCCCATGTCTCATGTCCCATGTCTCATGTCTCATGTCTCATGTCTCATGTCTCATGTCTCATGTCTCATGTCCCATGTCTCATGTCTCATGTCTCATGTCTCATGTCCCATGTCTCATGTCTCATGTCTCATGTCTCATGTCTCATGTCTCATGTCTCATGTCTCATGTCTCATGTCTCATGTCTCATGTCCCATGTCTCATGTCTCATGTCTCATGTCTCATGTCTCATGTCTCATGTCTCATGTCTCATGTCTCATGTCTCATGTCTCATGTCTCATGTCTCATGTCTCATGTCTCATGTCTCATGTCTCATGTCTCATGTCATGTCTCATGTCTCATGTCTCATGTCTCATGTCTCATGTCTCATGTCTCATGTCTCATGTCCCATGTCTCATGTCTCATGTCTCATGTCTCATGTCTCATGTCTCATGTCTCATGTCTCTTGTCTCATGTCTCATGTCTCATGTCTCATGTCTCATGTCTCATGTCTCATGTCTCATGTCTCATGTCTCATGTCTCATGTCTCATGTCTCATGTCTCATGTCTCATGTCTCATGTCTCATGTCTCATGTCTCATGTCTCATGTCTCATGTCTCATGTCTCATGTCTCATGTCTCATGTCTCATGTCTCATGTCTCATGTCTCATGTCTCATGTCTCATGTCTCATGTCTCATGTCTCATGTCTCATGTCTCATGTCTCTGTCTCTGTCTCATGTCTCATGTCTCATGTCTCATGTCTCATGTCTCATGTCTCATGTCTCATGTCTCATGTCTCATGTCTCATGTCTCATGTCTCATGTCTCATGTCTCATGTCTCATGTCTCATGTCTCATGTCTCATGTCTCATGTCTCATGTCTCATGTCTCATGTCTCATGTCTCATGTCTCATGTCTCTTGTCTCATGTCTCATGTCTCATGTCTCATGTCTCATGTCTCATGTCTCATGTCTCATGTCTCATGTCTCATGTCTCATGTCTCATGTCTCATGTCTCATGTCTCATGTCTCATGTCTCATGTCTCATGTCTCATGTCTCATGTCTCATGTCTCATGTCTCATGTCTCATGTCTCATGTCTCATGTCTCATGTCTCATGTCTCATGTCTCATGTCTCATGTCTCATGTCTCATGTCTCATGTCTCATGTCTCATGTCTCATGTCTCATGTCTCATGTCTCATGTCTCATGTCTCATGTCTCATGTCTCATGTCTCATGTCTCATGTCTCATGTCTCATGTCTCATGTCTCATGTCTCATGTCTCATGTCTCATGTCTCATGTCTCATGTCTCATGTCTCATGTCTCTTGTCTCTTGTCTCTTGTCTCTTGTCTCTTGTCTCTTGTCTCTTGTCTCTTGTCTCTTGTCTCTTGTCTCTTGTCTCATGTCTCTTGTCTCTTGTCTCTTGTCTCTTGTCTCTTGTCTCTTGTCTCTTGTCTCTTGTCTCTTGTCTCTTGTCTCTTGTCTCTTGTCTCTTGTCTCTTGTCTCTTGTCTCTTGTCTCTTGTCTCTTGTCTCTTGTCTCTTGTCTCTTGTCTCTTGTATCTTGTCTCTTGTCTCTTGTCTCTTGTCTCATGTCTCATGTCTCTTGTCTCTTGTCTCTTGTCTCTTGTCTCTTGTCTCTTGTCTCTTGTCTCTTGTCTCTTGTCTCTTGTCTCTTGTCTCATGTCTCATGTCTCATGTCTCATGTCTCATGTCTCATGTCTCATGTCTCATGTCTCATGTCTCATGTCTCATGTCTCATGTCTCATGTCTCATGTCTCATGTCTCATGTCTCATGTCTCATGTCTCATGTCTCATGTCTCATGTCTCATGTCTCATGTCTCATGTCTCATGTCTCATGTCTCATGTCTCATGTCTCATGTCTCATGTCTCATGTCTCATGTCTCATGTCTCATGTCTCATGTCTCTTGTCTCTTGTCTCTTGTCTCTTGTCTCTTGTCTCATGTCTCATGTCTCATGTCTCATGTCTCATGTCTCATGTCTCATGTCTCATGTCTCATGTCTCATGTCTCATGTCTCATGTCTCATGTCTCATGTCTCATGTCTCATGTCTCATGTCTCATGTCTCATGTCTCATGTCTCATGTCTCATGTCTCATGTCTCATGTCTCATGTCTCATGTCTCATGTCTCATGTCTCATGTCTCATGTCTCATGTCTCATGTCTCATGTCTCATGTCTCATGTCTCATGTCTCATGTCTCATGTCTCATGTCTCATGTCTCATGTCTCATGTCTCATGTCTCATGTCTCATGTCTCATGTCTCATGTCTCATGTCTCATGTCTCATGTCTCATGTCTCATGTCTCATGTCTCATGTCTCATGTCTCATGTCTCATGTCTCATGTCTCATGTCTCATGTCTCATGTCTCATGTCTCATGTCTCATGTCTCTGTCTCTTGTCTCTTGTCTCTTGTCTCATGTCTCATGTCTCATGTCTCTTGTCTCTTGTCTCTTGTCTCTTGTCTCTTGTCTCTTGTCTCTTGTCTCTTGTCTCATGTCTCTTGTCTCTTGTCTCTTGTCTCTTGTCTCTTGTCTCTTGTCTCTTGTCTCTTGTCTCTTGTCTCTTGTCTCTTGTCTCTTGTCTCTTGTCTCTTGTCTCTTGTCTCTTGTCTCTTGTCTCTTGTCTCTTGTCTCTTGTCTCTTGTCTCTTGTCTCTTGTCTCTTGTCTCTTGTCTCTTGTCTCTTGTCTCATGCCTCATGCCTCATGCCCCATGCCCCATGCCCCATGCCCCATGCCCCATGCCCCATGCCCCATGCCCCATGCCCCATGCCCCATGCCCCATGCCCCATGCCCCATGCCCCATGCCCCATGCCCCATGCCCCATGCCCCATGCCCCATGCCCCATGCCCCATGCCCCATGCCCCATGCCCCATGCCCCATGCCCCATGCCCCATGCCCCATGCCCCAAGCCCCATGCCCCATGCCCCATGCCCCATGCCCCATGCCCCATGCCCCATGCCCCATGCCCCATGCCCCATGCCCCATGCCCCATGCCCCATGCCCCATGCCCCATGCCCCATGTCCCATGCCCCATGCCCCATGCCCCATGTCCCATGCCCCATGCCCCATGCCCCATGCCCCATGTCCCATGTCCCATGTCCCATGTCCCATGTCCCATGTCCCATGTCCCATGTCTCATGTCTCATGTCTCATGTCTCATGTCTCATGTCTCATGTCTCATGTCTCATGTCTCATGTCTCATGTCTCATGTCTCATGTCTCATGTCTCATGTCTCATGTCTCATGTCTCATGTCTCATGTCTCATGTCTCATGTCTCATGTCTCATGTCTCATGTCTCATGTCTCATGTCTCATGTCTCTGTCTCTGTCTCTGTCTCTGTCTCTGTCTCTGTCTCTGTCTCTGTCTCTGTCTCTGTCTCTGTCTCTGTCTCTGTCTCTGTCTCTGTCTCTGTCTCTGTCTCTGTCTCTGTCTCTGTCTCATGTCTCATGTCTCATGTCTCATGTCTCATGTCTCATGTCTCATGTCTCATGTCTCATGTCTCATGTCTCATGTCTCATGTCTCATGTCTCATGTCTCATGTCTCATGTCTCATGTCTCATGTCTCATGTCTCATGTCTCATGTCTCATGTCTCTTGTCTCTTGTCTCATGTCTCATGTCTCATGTCTCATGTCTCATGTCTCATGTCTCATGTCTCATGTCTCATGTCTCATGTCTCATGTCTCATGTCTCATGTCTCATGTCTCATGTCTCATGTCTCTTGTCTCTTGTCTCTTGTCTCTTGTCTCTTGTCTCTTGTCTCATGTCTCATGTCTCATGTCTCATGTCTCATGTCTCATGTCTCATGTCTCATGTCTCATGTCTCATGTCTCATGTCTCATGTCTCATGTCTCATGTCTCATGTCTCATGTCTCATGTCCCATGTCTCATGTCTCATGTCTCATGTCTCATGTCTCATGTCTCATGTCTCATGTCTCATGTCTCATGTCTCATGTCTCATGTCTCATGTCTCATGTCTCATGTCTCATGTCTCATGTCTCATGTCTCATGTCTCATGTCTCATGTCTCATGTCTCATGTCTCATGTCTCATGTCTCATGTCTCATGTCTCATGTCTCATGTCTCATGTCTCATGTCTCATGTCTCATGTCTCATGTCTCATGTCTCATGTCTCATGTCTCATGTCTCATGTCTCATGTCTCATGTCTCATGTCTCATGTCTCATGTCTCATGTCTCATGTCTCATGTCTCATGTCTCATGTCTCATGTCTCATGTCTCATGTCTCATGTCTCATGTCTCATGTCTCATGTCTCATGTCTCATGTCTCATGTCTCATGTCTCATGTCTCATGTCTCATGTCTCATGTCTCATGTCTCATGTCTCATGTCTCATGTCTCATGTCTCATGTCTCATGTCTCATGTCTCATGTCTCATGTCTCATGTCTCATGTCTCATGCATGTCTCATGTCTCATGTCTCATGTCTCATGTCTCATGTCTCATGTCTCATGTCTCATGTCTCATGTCTCATGTCTCATGTCTCATGTCTCATGTCTCATGTCTCATGTCTCATGTCTCATGTCTCATGTCTCATGTCTCATGTCTCATGTCTCATGTCTCATGTCTCATGTCTCATGTCTCATGTCTCATGTCTCATGTCTCATGTCTCATGTCTCATGTCTCATGTCTCATGTCTCATGTCTCATGTCTCATGTCTCATGTCTCATGTCTCATGTCTCATGTCTCATGTCTCATGTCTCATGTCTCATGTCTCATGTCTCATGTCTCATGTCTCATGTCTCATGTCTCATGTCTCATGTCTCATGTCTCATGTCTCATGTCTCATGTCTCATGTCTCATGTCTCATGTCTCATGTCTCATGTCTCATGTCTCATGTCTCATGTCTCATGTCTCATGTCTCATGTCTCATGTCTCATGTCTCATGTCTCATGTCTCATGTCATGTCTCATGTCTCATGTCTCATGTCTCATGTCTCATGTCTCATGTCTCATGTCTCATGTCTCATGTCTCTTGTCTCTTGTCTCTTGTCTCTTGTCTCTTGTCTCTTGTCTCTTGTCTCTTGTCTCTTGTCTCTTGTCTCTTGTCTCATGTCCCTTGTCTCTTGTCTCTTGTCTCTTGTCTCTTGTCTCTTGTCTCTTGTCTCTTGTCTCTTGTCTCTTGTCTCTTGTCTCTTGTCATGCCCCATGTCCCCTTGTCTCTTGTCTCTTGTATCTGCCCCAATGTCTCTTGTCCATGTCTCTTGTCCCCATGTCCCATGTCCCCATGCTTGTCCCATTGTCCCATGTCTCATGTCCCTTGTCCCATGTCCCCATGTCCCATGCCCCATGCCCCATGCCCCATGCCCCATGCCCCATGCCCCATGCCCCATGCCCCATGCCCCATGCCCCATGCCCCATGCCCCATGCCCCATGCCCCATGCCCCATGCCCCATGCCCCATGTCTCATGTCTCATGTCTCATGTCTCATGTCTCATGTCTCATGTCTCATGTCTCATGTCTCATGTCTCATGCCCCATGCCCCATGCCCCATGTCCCATGTCTCATGTCTCATGTCTCATGTCTCATGTCTCATGTCTCATGTCTCATGTCTCATGTCTCATGTCTCATGTCTCATGTCTCATGTCTCATGTCTCATGTCTCATGCCCCATGCCCCATGTCCCATGTCCCATGTCCCATGTCCCATGTCTCATGTCTCATGTCTCATGTCTCATGTCTCATGTCTCATGTCTCATGTCTCATGTCTCATGTCTCATGTCTCATGTCTCATGTCTCATGTCTCATGTCTCATGTCTCATGTCTCATGTCTCTGTCTCTGTCTCTGTCTCTGTCTCTGTCTCTGTCTCTGTCTCTGTCTCTGTCTCTGTCTCTGTCTCTGTCTCATGTCTCATGTCTCATGTCTCATGTCTCATGTCTCATGTCTCATGTCTCTGTCTCTGTCTCTGTCTCTGTCTCATGTCTCATGTCTCATGTCTCATGTCTCATGTCTCATGTCTCTTGTCTCTTGTCTCTTGTCTCTTGTCTCTTGTCTCATGTCTCTTGTCTCATGTCTCATGTCTCATGTCTCATGTCTCATGTCTCATGTCTCATGTCTCATGTCTCATGTCTCATGTCTCATGTCTCATGTCTCATGTCTCATGTCTCATGTCTCATGTCTCATGTCTCATGTCTCATGTCTCATGTCTCATGTCTCATGTCTCATGTCTCATGTCTCATGTCTCATGTCTCATGTCTCATGTCTCATGTCTCATGTCTCATGTCTCATGTCTCATGTCTCATGTCTCATGTCTCATGTCTCATGTCTCATGTCTCATGTCTCATGTCTCATGTCTCATGTCTCATGTCTCATGTCTCATGTCTCATGTCTCATGTCTCATGTCTCATGTCTCATGTCTCATGTCTCATGTCTCATGTCTCATGTCTCATGTCTCATGTCTCATGTCTCATGTCTCATGTCTCATGTCTCATGTCTCATGTCTCATGTCTCATGTCTCATGTCTCATGTCTCATGTCTCATGTCTCATGTCTCATGTCTCATGTCTCATGTCTCATGTCTCATGTCTCATGTCTCATGTCTCATGTCTCATGTCATGTCTCATGTCTCATGTCTCATGTCTCATGTCTCATGTCTCATGTCTCATGTCTCATGTCTCATGTCTCATGTCTCATGTCTCATGTCTCATGTCTCATGTCTCATGTCTCATGTCTCATGTTCATGTCTCATGTCTCATGTCTCATGTCTCATGTCTCATGTCTCATGTCTCATGTTCATGTCTCATGTCTCATGTCTCATGTCTCATGTCTCATGTCTCATGTCTCATGTCTCATGTCTCATGTCTCATGTCTCATGTCTCATGTCTCATGTCTCTCATGTCTCATGTCTCATGTCTCATGTCTCATGTCTCATGTCTCATGTCTCATGTCTCATGTCTCATGTCTCATGTCTCATGTCTCATGTCTCATGTCTCATGTCTCATGTCTCATGTCTCATGTCTCATGTCTCATGTCTCATGTCTCATGTCTCATGTCTCATGTCTCATGTCTCATGTCTCATGTCTCATGTCTCATGTCTCATGTCTCATGTCTCATGTCTCATGTCTCATGTCTCATGTCTCATGTCTCATGTCTCATGTCTCATGTCTCATGTCTCATGTCTCATGTCTCATGTCTCATGTCTCATGTCTCATGTCTCATGTCTCATGTCTCATGTCTCATGTCTCATGTCTCATGTCTCATGTCTCATGTCTCATGTCTCATGTCTCATGTCTCATGTCTCATGTCTCATGTCTCATGTCTCATGTCTCATGTCTCATGTCTCATGTCTCATGCCTCTTGTCTCATGTCTCATGTCTCATGTCTCATGTCTCATGTCTCATGTCTCATGTCTCATGTCTCATGTCTCATGTCTCATGTCTCATGTCTCATGTCTCATGTCTCATGTCTCATGTCTCATGTCTCATGTCTCATGTCTCATGTCTCATGTCTCATGTCTCATGTCTCTCATGTCTCATGTCTCATGTCTCATGTCTCATGTCTCATGTCTCATGTCTCATGTCTCATGTCTCATGTCTCATGTCTCATGTCTGTCTCATGTCTCATGTCTCATGTCTCATGTCTCATGTCTCATGTCTCATGTCTCATGTCTCATGTCTTTCATGTCTCATGTTCATGTTGTCTCTCATGTCTCTTGTCATGTCTCATGTCATGTCTCATGTCTCATGTCTCATGTCTCATGTCTCATGTCTCATGTCTCATGTCTCATGTCTCATGTGTCATGTCTTATGTCTCATGTCTCATGTCTCATGTCTCATGTCTCATGTCTCATGTCTCATGTCTCATGTCTCATGTCTCATGTCTCATGTCTCATGTCTCATGTCTCATGTCTCATGTCTCATGTCTCATGTCTCATGTCTCATGTCTCATGTCTCATGTCTCATGTCTCATGTCTCTTGTCTCTTGTCTCTTGTCTCTTGTCTCTTGTCTGTCTCTTGTCTCTCATGTCTCTTGTCATGTTCTCATGTCTTATGTGTCATCTATGTATGTCATGTCTCATGTCTCATGTCTCATGTCTCATGTCTCATGTCTCATGTCTCATGTCTCATGTCTCATGTCTCATGTCTCATGTCCCTTGTCCATGTCCATGTCTCCATGTCTCATGTCTCATGTCTCATGTCTCATGTCTCATGTCATGTCCATCCCTCATGTCTCATGTTCCCTCATGCCCATGCCTCATGCCCCCATCCCCATGCCCATATGCCCATGTCCCATGTCCCATGCCCCATGTCCCATGTCCCATGTCCCATGTCCCATGTCCCATGTCCCATGTCCCATGTCCCATGTCCCATGTCCCATGTCCCATGTCCCATGTCCCCATGTCCCATATGCCCCATGTCTCATGTCTCATGTCTCATGTCTCATGTCTCATGTCTCATGTCTCATGTCTCATGTCTCATGTCTCATGTCTCATGTCTCATGTCTCATGTCTCATGTCTCATGTCTCATGTCTCATGTCTCATGTCATGTCTCTATGTCTCATGTCTCATGTTCATGTCTCATGTCTCATGTCTCATGTCTCATGTCTCATGTCTCATGTCTCATGTCTCATGTCTCATGTCTCATGTCTCATGTCTCATGTCTCATGTCTCATGTCTCATGTCTCATGTCTCATGTCTCATGTCTCATGTCTCATGTCTCATGTCTCATGTCTCTATGTCTCATGTCTCTTGTCATGTCTCATGTCTCATGTCTCATGTCTCATGTCTCATGTCTCATGTCTCATGTCTCATGTCTCATGTCTCTTGTCTCATGTCTCTTGTCTCATGTCTCATGTCTCATGTCTCATGTCTCTTGTCTCATGTCTCATGTCTCATGTCTCATGTCTCATGTCTCATGTCTCATGTCTCATGTCTCATGTCTCATGTCTCATGTCTCATGTCTCATGTCTCATGTCTCATGTCTCATGTCTCATGTCTCATGTCTCATGTCTCATGTCTCATGTCTCATGTCTCATGTCTCATGTCTCATGTCTCATGTCTCATGTCTCATGTCTCATGTCTCATGTCTCATGTCTCATGTCTCATGTCTCATGTCTCATGTCTCATGTCTCATGTCTCATGTCTCATGTCTCATGTCTCATGTCTCATGTCTCATGTCTCATGTCTCATGTCTCATGTCTCATGTCTCATGTCTCATGTCTCATGTCTCATGTCTCATGTCTCATGTCTCATGTCTCATGTCTCATGTCTCATGTCTCATGTCTCATGTCTCATGTCTCATGTCTCTGTCTCTGTCTCATGTCTCATGTCTCATGTCTCATGTCTCATGTCTCATGTCTCATGTCTCATGTCTCTTGTCTCATGTCTCATGTCTCATGTCTCATGTCTCATGTCTCATGTCTCATGTCTCATGTCTCATGTCTCATGTCTCATGTCTCATGTCTCATGTCTCATGTCTCATGTCTCATGTCTCATGTCTCATGTCTCATGTCTCATGTCTCATGTCTCATGTCTCATGTCTCATGTCTCATGTCTCATGTCTCATGTCTTATGTCTCATGTCTCATGTCTCATGTCTCATGTCTCATGTCTCTTGTCTCATGTCTCATGTCTCATGTCTCATGTCTCATGTCTCTTGTCTCTTGTCTCTTGTCTCTTGTCTCGTGTCTCTTGTCTCTTGTCTCTTGTCTCTTGTCTCTTGTCTCTTGTCTCTTGTCTCTTGTCTCTTGTCTCTTGTCTCTTGTCTCATGTCTCATGTCTCATGTCTCATGTCTCATGTCTCATGTCTCTTGTCTCTTGTCTCTTGTCTCTTGTCTCTTGTCTCTTGTCTCTTGTCTCTTGTCTCTTGTCTCTTGTCTCTTGTCTCTTGTCTCTTGTCTCATGTCTCATGTCTCTGTCTCTTGTCTCTTTTCTCTGTCTCATGTCTCATGTCTCATGTCTCATGTCTCATGTCTCATGTCTCTTGTCTCATGTCTCATGTCTCATCTCTCATGTCTCATGTCTCATGTCTCATGTCTCATGTCTCATGTCTCATGTCTCATGTCTCATGTCTCATGTCTCATGTCTCATGTCTCATGTCTCATGTCTCATGTCTCATGTCTCATGTCTCATGTCTCATGTCTCATGTCTCATGTCTCATGTCTCATGTCTCATGTCTCATGTCTCATGTCTCATGTCTCATGTCTCATGTCTCATGTCTCATGTCTCATGTCTCATGTCTCATGTCTCATGTCTCATGTCTCATGTCTCATGTCTCATGTCTCATGTCCATGTCTCATGTCTCATGTCTCATGTCTCATGTCTCATGTCTCATGTCTCATGTCTCATGTCTCATGTCTCATGTCTCATGTCTCATGTCTCATGTCTCATGTCTCATGTCTCATGTCTCATGTCTCATGTCTCATGTCTCATGTCTCATGTCTCATGTCTCATGTCTCATGTCTCTTGTCTCATGTCTCATGTCTCATGTCTCATGTCTCATGTCTCATGTCTCTTGTCTCATGTCTCATGTCTCATGTCTCATGTCTCATGTCTCATGTCTCATGTCTCATGTCTCATGTCTCATGTCTCATGTCTCATGTCTCATGTCTCATGTCTCATGTCTCATGTCTCATGTCTCATGTCTCATCTCTCATGTCTCATGTCTCATGTCTCATGTCTCATGTCTCATGTCTCATGTCTCATGTCTCATGTCTCATGTCTCATGTCTCATGTCTCATGTCTCATGTCTCATGTCTCATGTCTCATGTCTCATGTCTCATGTCTCATGTCTCATGTCTCATGTCTCATGTCTCATGTCTCATGTCTCATGTCTCATGTCGTCTCATGTCTCATGTCTCATGTCTCATGTCTCATGTCTCATGTCTCATGTCTCATGTCTCATGTCTCATGTCTCATGTCTCATGTCTCATGTCTCATGTCTCATGTCTCATGTCTCATGTCTCATGTCTCATGTCTCATGTCTCATGTCTCATGTCTCATGTCTCATGTCTCATGTCTCATGTCTCATGTCTCATGTCTCATGTCTCATGTCTCATGTCTCATGTCTCATGTCTCATGTCTCATGTCTCATGTCTCATGTCTCATGTGTCATGTCTCATGTCTCATGTCTCATGTCTCATCTCTCATGTCTCATGTCTCATGTCTCATGTCTCATGTCTCATGTCTCATGTCTCATGTCTCATGTCTCATGTCTCATGTCTCATGTCTCATGTCTCATGTCTCATGTCTCATGTCTTATGTCTCATGTCTCATGTCTCATGTCTCATGTCTCATGTCTCATGTCTCATGTCTCATGTCTCATGTCTCATGTCTCATGTCTCATGTCTCATGTCTCATGTCTCATGTCTCATGTCTCATGTCTCATGTCTCATGTCTCATGTCTCATGTCTCATGTCTCATGTCTCATGTCTCATGTCTCATGGGTCTCATGTCTCATGTCTCATGTCTCATGTCTCATGTCTCATGTCTCATGTCTCATGTCTCATGTCTCATGTCTCATGTCTCATGTCTCATGTCTCATGTCTCATGTCTCATGTCTCATGTCTCATGTCCTTGTCTCATGTCTCATGTCTCATGTCTCATGTCTCATGTCTCATGTCTTCTCATGTCCCATGTCATGTCCATGTCTCATGTCTGTCTCATCTTGTCATGTCTCATGTCTCATGTCTCATGTCTCATGCCCCATGCCCCATGCCCCATGCCCCATGCCCCATGCCCCATGCCCCATGCCCCATGCCCCATGACCCATGCCCCATGCCCCATGCCCCATGCCCCATGCCCCATGCCCCATGCCCCATGCCCCATGCCCCATGCCCCATGCCCATGTCCCCATGTCCATGTCCCATGTCCCATGTCTCATGTCTCATGTCTCTTGTCTCATGTCTCATGTCTCATGTCTCATGTCTCATGTCTCATGTCTCATGTCTCATGTCTCATGTCTCATGTCTCATGTCTCATGTCTCATGTCTCATGTCTCATGTCTCATGTCTCATGTCTCATGTCTCATGTCTCATGTCTCATGTCTCATGTCTCATGTCTCATGTCTCATGTCTCATGTCTCATGTCTCATGTCTCATGTCTCATGTCTCATGTCTCATGTCTCATGTCTCATGTCTCATGTCTCATGTCTCATGTCTCATGTCTCATGTCTCATGTCTTATGTCTCATGTCTCATGTCTCATGTCTCATGTCTCATGTCTCATGTCTCATGTCTCATGTCTCATGTCTCATGTCTCATGTCTCATGTCTCATGTCTCATGTCTCATGTCTCATGTCTCATGTCTCATGTCTCATGTCTCATGTCTCATGTCTCATGTCTCATGTCTCATGTCTCATGTCTCATGTCTCATGTCTCATGTCTCATGTCTCATGTCTCATGTCTCATGTCTCATGTCTCATGTCTCATGTCTCATGTCTCATGTCTCATGTCTCATGTCTCATGTCTCATGTCTCATGTCTCATGTCTCATGTCTCATGTCTCATGTCTCATGTCTCATGTCTCATGTCTCATGTCTCATGTCTCATGTCTTATGTCTCATGTCTCATGTCTCATGTCTCATGTCTCATGTCTCATGTCTCATGTCTCATGTCTCATGTCTCATGTCTCATGTCTCATGTCTCATGTCTCATGTCTCATGTCTCATGTCTCATGTCTCATGTCTCATGTCTCATGTCTCATGTCTCATGTCTCATGTCACATGTCTCATGTCTCATGTCTCATGTCTCATGTCTCATGTCTCATGTCTCATGTCACATGTCTCATGTCTCATGTCTCATGTCTCATGTCTCATGTCTCATGTCTCATGTCTCATGTCTCATGTCTCATGTCTCATGTCTCATGTCTCATGTCTCATGTCTCATGTCTCATGTCTCATGTCTCATGTCTCATGTCTCTTGTCTCATGTCTCATGTCTCATGTCTCATGTCTCATGTCTCATGTCTCATGTCTCATGTCTCATGTCTCATGTCTCATGTCTCATGTCTCATGTCTCATGTCTCATGTCTCATGTCTCATGTCTCATGTCTCATGTCTCATGTCTCATGTCTCATGTCTCATGTCTCATGTCTCATGTCTCATGTCTCATGTCTCATGTCTCATGTCTCATGTCTCATGTCTCATGTCTCATGTCTCATGTCTCATGTCTCATGTCTCATGTCTCATGTCTCATGTCTCATGTCTCATGTCTCATGTCTCATGTCTCATGTCTCATGTCTCATGTCTCATGTCTCATGTCTCATGTCTCATGTCTCATGTCTCATGTCTCATGTCTCATGTCTCATGTCTCATGTCTCATGTCTCATGTCTCATGTCTCATGTCTCATGTCTCATGTCTCATGTCTCATGTCTCATGTCTCATGTCTCATGTCTCATGTCTCATGTCTCATGTCTCATGTCTCATGTCTCATGTCTCATGTCTCATGTCTCATGTCTCATGTCTCATGTCTCATGTCTCATGTCTCATGTCTCATGTCTCATGTCTCATGTCTCATGTCTCTTGTCTCATGTCTCATGTCTCATGTCTCATGTCTCTTGTCTCATGTCTCTTGTCTCATGTCTCATGTCTCATGTCTCATGTCTCATGTCTCATGTCTCTTGTCTCATGTCTCATGTCTCATGTCTCATGTCTCTTGTCTCATGTCTCATGTCTCATGTCTCATGTCTCATGTCTCATGTCTCATGTCTCATGTCTCATGTCTCATGTCTCATGTCTCATGTCTCATGTCTCATGTCTCATGTCTCATGTCTCATGTCTCATGTCTCATGTCTCATGTCTCATGTCTCATGTCTCATGTCTCATGTCTCATGTCTCATGTCTCTTGTCTCATGTCTCATGTCTCATGTCTCATGTCTCATGTCTCATGTCTCATGTCTCTTGTCTCATGTCTCATGTCTCATGTCTCATGTCTCATGTCTCATGTCTCATGTCTCATGTCTCATGTCTCATGTCTCATGTCTCATGTCTCATGTCTCATGTCTCATGTCTCATGTCTCATGTCTCATGTCTCATGTCTCATGTCTCATGTCTCATGTCTCATGTCTCATGTCTCATGTCTCATGTCTCATGTCTCATGTCTCATGTCTCATGTCTCATGTCTCATGTCTCATGTCTCATGTCTCATGTCTCATGTCTCATGTCTCATGTCTCATGTCTCATGTCTCATGTCTCATGTCTCATGTCTCATGTCTCATGTCTCATGTCTCATGTCACATGTCTCATGTCTCTTGTCTCATGTCTCATGTCTCTTGTCTCTTGTCTCATGTCTCATGTCTCATGTCTCATGTCTCATGTCTCATGTCTCATGTCTCATGTCTCATGTCTCATGTCTCATGTCTCATGTCTCATGTCTCATGTCTCATGTCTCATGTCTCATGTCTCCATGTCTCATGTCTCATGTCTCATGTCTCATGTCTCATGTCTCATGTCTCATGTCTCATGTCTCATGTCTCTTGTCTCTTGTCTCATGTCTCATGTCTCTTGTCTCATGTCTCATGTCTCATGTCTCATGTCTCATGTCTCATGTCTCATGTCTCATGTCTCATGTCTCATGTCTCATGTCTCATGTCTCATGTCTCATGTCTCATGTCTCATGTCTCATGTCTCATGTCTCATGTCTCATGTCTCATGTCTCATGTCTCATGTCTCATGTCTCATGTCTCATGTCTCATGTCTCATGTCTCATGTCTCATGTCTCATGTCTCATGTCTCATGTCTCATGTCTCATGTCTCATGTCTCATGTCTCATGTCTCATGTCTCATGTCTCATGTCTCATGTCTCATGTCTCATGTCTCATGTCTCATGTCTCATGTCTCATGTCTCATGTCTCATGTCTCATGTCTCATGTCTCATGTCTCATGTCTCATGTCTCATGTCTCATGTCTCATGTCTCATGTCTCATGTCTCATGTCTCATGTCTCATGTCTCATGTCTCATGTCTCATGTCTCTGTCTCATGTCTCATGTCTCATGTCTCATGTCTCATGTCTCATGTCTCATGTCTCATGTCTCATGTCTCATGTCTCATGTCTCATGTCTCATGTCTCATGTCTCATGTCTCATGTCTCATGTCTCATGTCTCTTGTCTCATGTCTCTTGTCTCTTGTCTCTTGTCTCTTGTCTCTTGTCTCTTGTCTCTTGTCTCTTGTCTCTTGTCTCTTGTCTCATGTCTCATGTCTCATGTCTCATGTCTCATGTCTCATGTCTCATGTCTCATGTCTCATGTCTCATGTCTCATGTCTCATGTCTCTTGTCTCATGTCTCTTGTCTCTTGTCTCTTGTCTCTTGTCTCTTGTCTCTTGTCTCTTGTCTCTTGTCTCTTGTCTCTTGTCTCTTGTCTCTTGTCTCTTGTCTCTTGTCTCTTGTCTCATGTCTCATGTCTCATGTCTCATGTCTCATGTCTCATGTCTCATGTCTCATGTCTCATGTCTCATGTCTCATGTCTCATGTCTCATGTCTCATGTCTCATGTCTCATGTCTCATGTCTCATGTCTCATGTCTCATGTCTCATGTCTCATGTCTCATGTCTCATGTCTCATGTCTCATGTCTCATGTCTCATGTCTCATGTCTCATGTCTCATGTCTCATGTCTCATGTCTCATGTCTCATGTCTCATGTCTCATGTCTCATGTCTCATGTCTCATGTCTCATGTCTCATGTCTCATGTCTCATGTCTCATGTCTCATGTCTCATGTCTCATGTCTCATGTCTCATGTCTCATGTCTCATGTCTCATGTCTCATGTCTCATGTCTCATGTCTCATGTCTCATGTCTCATGTCTCATGTTCATGTCTCATGTCTCATGTCTCATGTCTCATGTCTCATGTCTCATGTCTCATGTCTCATGTCTCATGTCTCATGTCTCATGTCTCATGTCTCATGTCTCATGTCTCATGTCTCATGTCTCATGTCTCATGTCTCATGTCTCATGTCTCATGTCTCATGTCTCATGTCTCATGTCTCATGTCTCATGTCTCATGTCTCATGTCTCATGTCTCATGTCTCATGTCTCATGTCTCATGTCTCATGTCTCATGTCTATGTCTCATGTCTCATGTCTCATGTCTCATGTCTCATGTCTCATGTCTCATGTCTCATGTCTCATGTCTCATGTCTCATGTCTCATGTCTCATGTCTCATGTCTCATGTCTCATGTCTCATGTCTCATGTCTCATGTCTCATGTCTCATGTCTCATGTCTCATGTCTCATGTCTCATGTCTCATGTCTCATGTCTCATGTCTCATGTCTCATGTCTCATGTCTCATGTCTCATGTCTCATGTCTCATGTCTCATGTCTCATGTCTCATGTCTCATGTCTCATGTCTCATGTCTCATGTCTCATGTCTCATGTCTCATGTCTCATGTCTCATGTCTCATGTCTCATGTCTCATGTCTCTTGTCTCATGTCTCATGTCTCATGTCTCATGTCTCATGTCTCATGTCTCATGTCTCATGTCTCATGTCTCATGTCTCATGTCTCATGTCTCATGTCTCATGTCTCATGTCTCATGTCTCATGTCTCATGTCTCATGTCTCATGTCTCATGGTCTCATGTCTCATGTCTCATGTCTCATGTCTCATGTCTCATGTCTCATGTCTCATGTCTCATGTCTCATGTCTCATGTCTCATGTCTCATGTCTCATGTCTCATGTCTCATGTCTCATGTCTCATGTCTCATGTCTCATGTCTCATGTCTCATGTCTCATGTCTCATGTCTCTTGTCTCATGTCTCATGTCTCATGTCTCATGTCTCATGTCTCATGTCTCATGTCTCATGTCTCTTGTCTCATGTCTCATGTCTCATGTCTCATGTCTCATGTCTCATGTCTCATGTCTTTGATGCCCTCATGTCTCATGTCTTGTCTCATGTCTTGTCTCATGTCTCATGTCTCATGTCTCATGTCTCATGTCTCTTGTCATGTCTCATGCCCTCATGTCATGTCTCATGTCTCATGTCTCATGTCTCATGCCCATGTCTCATGTCATGTCTCATGTCTCATGTCCCATGTCTCATGTCCCATGTCTCATGTCATGTCTCATGTCTCATGTCTCATGTCTCATGTCTCATGTCTCTTGTCTCATGTCTCATGTCTCATGTCTCATGTCTCATGTCTCATGTCCATGTCCATGTCATGTCATCCCCATGTCCATGTCTCATGTCTCATGTCTCATGTCTCATGTCTCATGTCTCATGTCTCATGTCTCATGTCTCATGCCCATGTCTCATGTCTCATGTCTCATGTCTCATGTCTCATGTCTCATGTCTCATGTCTCATGTCTCATGTCTCATGTCTCATGTCTCATGTCACATGTCTCATGTCTCATGTCTCATGTCCCATGTCTCATGTCTCATGTCATGTCTCATGTCTCATGTCTCATGTCTCATGTCTCATGTCTCATGTTTGTCTCATGTCTCATGTCTCATGTCTCTCTCATGTCTCATGTCCATGTCTCATGTCTCATGTCTCATGTCTCATGTCTCATGTCTCATGCCCCTTGTCTCATGCCCCATGTCTCATGTCTCATGTCTCATGTCTCATGTCCCATGTCCCCATGTCTCATGTCTCATGTCTCATGTCTCATGTCTCATGTCTCATGTCTCATGTCTCATGTCTCATGTCTCATGTCTCATGTCTCATGTCTCATGTCTCATGTCTCATGTCTCATGTCTCATGTCTCTTGTCTCATGTCTCATGTCTCATGTCTCATGTCTCATGTCTCATGTCTCATGTCTCATGTCTCATGTCTCATGTCTCATGTCTCATGTCTCATGTCTCATGTCTGATGTCTCATGTCTCATGTCTGATGTCTCATGTCTCATGTCTCATGTCTCATGTCTCATGTCTCATGTCTCATGTCTCATGTCTCATGTCTCATGTCTCATGTCTCATGTCTCATGTCTCATGTCTCATGTCTCATGTCTCATGTCACATGTCTCATGTCTCATGTCTCATGTCTCATGTCTCATGTCTCATGTCTCATGTCTCATGTCTCATGTCTCATGTCTCATGTCTCATGTCTCATGTCTCATGTCTCATGTCTCATGTCTCATGTCTCTTGTCTCATGTCTCATGTCTCATGTCTCATGTCTCATGTCTCATGTCTCATGTCTCATGTCTCATGTCTCATGTCTCATGTCTCATGTCTCATGTCTCATGTCTCATGTCTCATGTCTCATGTCTCATGTCTCATGTCTCATGTCTCATGTCTCATGTCTCATGTCTCATGTCTCATGTCTCATGTCTCATGTCTCATGTCTCATGTCTCATGTCTCATGTCTCATGTCTCATGTCTCATGTCTCATGTCTCATGTCTCATGTCTCATGTCTCATGTCTCATGTCTCATGTCTCATGTCTCATGTCTCATGTCTCATGTCTCATGTCTCATGTCTCATGTCTCATGTCTCATGTCTCATGTCTCATGTCTCATGTCTCTTGTCTCTTGTCTCTTGTCTCTTGTCTCTTGTCTCATGTCTCTTGTCTCTTGTCTCATGTCTCATGTCTCATGTCTCATGTCTCATGTCTCATGTCTCATGTCTCATGTCTCATGTCTCATGTCTCATGTCTCATGTCTCATGTCTCATGTCTCATGTCTCATGTCTCATGTCTCTTGTCTCTTGTCTCTTGTCTCTTGTCTCTTGTCTCTTGTCTCTTGTCTCTTGTCTCTTGTCTCATGTCTCTTGTCTCATGTCTCATGTATCATGTCTCATGTCTCATGTCTCATGTCTCATGTCTCATGTCTCATGTCTCATGTCTCATGTCTCATGTCTCATGTCTCATGTCTCATGTCTCATGTCTCATGTCTCATGTCTCATGTCTCATGTCTCATGTCTCATGTCTCTTGTCTCATGTCTCATGTCTCATGTCTCATGTCTCATGTCTCATGTCTCATGTCTCATGTCTCATGTCTCATGTCTCATGTCTCATGTCTCATGTCTCATGTCTCATGTCTCATGTCTCATGTCTCATGTCCCATGTCTCCTGTCTCCTGTCTCCTGTCTCTTGTCTCTTGTCTCTTGTCTCTTGTCTCTTGTCTCTTGTCTCTTGTCTCTTGTCTCTTGTCTCTTGTCTCTTGTCTCTGTCTCTGTCTCTGTCTCTTGTCTCTGTCTCTTGTCTCTTGTCTCTGTCTCTGTCTCTTGTCTCTTGTCTCTTGTCTCTTGTCTCTTGTCTCATGTCTCATGTCTCATGTCTCATGTCTCATGTCTCATGTCTCATGTCTCATGTCTCATGTCTCATGTCTCATGTCTCATGTCTCATGTCTCATGTCTCATGTCTCATGTCTCATGTCTCATGTCTCATGTCTCATGTCTCATGTCTCATGTCTCATGTCTCTTGTCTCTTGTCTCTTGTCTCTTGTCTCTTGTCTCTTGTCTCATGTCTCATGTCTCATGTCTCATGTCTCATGTCTCATGTCTCATGTCTCATGTCTCATGTCTCATGTCTCATGTCTCATGTCTCATGTCTCATGTCTCATGTCTCATGTCTCATGTCTCATGTCTCATGTCTCATGTCTCATGTCTCATGTCTCATGTCTCATGTCTCATGTCTCATGTCTCATGTCTCATGTCTCATGTCTCATGTCTCATGTCGCATGTCTCATGTCTCATGTCTCATGTCTCATGTCTCATGTCTCATGTCTCATGTCTCATGTCTCATGTCTCATGTCTCATGTCTCATGTCTCATGTTCATGTCTCATGTCTCATGTCTCATGTCTCATGTCTCATGTCTCATGTCTCATGTCTCATGTCTCATGTCTCATGTCTCATGTCTCATGTCTCATGTCTCATGTCTCATGTCTCATGTCTCATGTCTCATGTCTCATGTCTCATGTCTCATGTCTCTTGTCTCATGTCTCATGTCTCATGTCTCTTGTCTCTTGTCTCTTGTCTCATGTCTCATGTCTCATGTCTCATGTCTCATGTCTCATGTCTCATGTCTCATGTCTCATGTCTCATGTCTCATGTCTCATGTCTCATGTCTCATGTCTCATGTCTCATGTCTCATGTCTCATGTCTCTTGTCTCTTGTCTCTTGTCTCTTGTCTCTTGTCTCTTGTCTCATGTCTCTTGTCTCTTGTCTCATGTCTCTTGTCTCATGTCTCATGTCTCATGTCTCATGTCTCATGTCTCATGTCTCATGTCTCATGTCTCATGTCTCATGTCTCATGTCTCATGTCTCATGTCTCATGTCTCATGTCTCATGTCTCATGTCTCATGTCTCATGTCTCATGTCTCATGTCTCTTGTCTCTTGTCTCATGTCTCATGTCTCATGTCTCATGTCTCTTGTCTCATGTCTCTTGTCTCTTGTCTCATGTCTCTTGTCTCATGTCTCATGTCTCATGTCTCATGTCTCATGTCTCATGTCTCATGTCTCATGTCTCATGTCTCATGTCTCATGTCTCATGTCTCATGTCTCATGTCTCATGTCTCATGTCTCATGTCTCATGTCTCATGTCTCTTGTCTCATCTCTCTTGTCTCTTGTCTCTTGTCTCTTGTCTCTTGTCTCTTGTTTCTTGTGTCTTGTCTCTTGTCTCTTGTCTCATGTCCATGCCCTCTTGTCATGTCTGCCCTCTTGTCTCATGTCTCATGTCTCATGTCCCATTGCCCCATGTCCCATGCCCCATGTCTCATGCCCCATGTCTCATGTCTCATTGTCTTGCCTCATTGATGTTGCCCCATGTCTCCCCATTGCCCTCTTGCCCCATGTCTCATGTCTCATGTCTCATGTCTCATGTCTCATGTCCCATGCCCCATGCCCATGCACCATGCCCCATGCCCCATGTCATGTCTCATGTCTATGTCTCATGTCTCATGTCTCATGTCTCATGTCTCATGTCTCATGTGTCATGTCTCATGTCTCATGTCTCATGTCTCATGTCTCATGTCTCATGTCTCATGTCTCATGTCTCATGTCTCATGTCTCATGTCTCATGTCTCATGTCTCATGTCTCATGTCTCATGTCTCATGTCTCATGTCTCATGTCTCATGTCTCATGTCTCATGTCTCATGTCTCATGTCTCATGTCTCATGTCTCTGTCTCATGTCTCATGTCTCATGTCTCATGTCTCATGTCTCATGTCTCATGTCTCATGTCTCATGTCTCATGTCTCATGTCTCATGTCTCATGTCTCATGTCTCATGTCTCATGTCTCATGTCTCATGTCTCATGTCTCATGTCTCATGTCTCATGTCTCATGTCTCATGTCTCATGTCTCATGTCTCATGTCTCATGTCTCATGTCTCATGTCTCATGTCTCATGTCTCATGTCTCATGTCTCATGTCTCATGTCTCATGTCTCATGTCTCATGTCTCATGTCTATGTCTCATGTCTCATGTCTCATGTCTCATGTCTCATGTCTCATGTCTCATGTCTCATGTCTCATGTCTCTTGTCTCATGTCTCATGTCTCATGTCTCATTGTCTCATGTCTCATGTCTCATGTCATGTCTCATGTCTCATGTCTCATGTCTCATGTCTCATGTCTCATGTCTCATGTCTCATGTCTCATGTCTCATGTCTCATGTCTCATGTCTCATGTCTCATGTCTCATGTCTCATGTCTCATGTCTCATGTCTCATGTCTCATGTCTCATGTCTCATGTCTCATGTCTCATGTCTCATGTCTCATGTCTCATGTCTCATGTCTCATGTCTCATGTCTCATGTCTCATGTCTCATGTCTCATGTCTCATGTCTCATGTCTCATGTCTCATGTCTCATCTCTCATGTCTCATGTCTCATGTCTCATGTCTCATGTCTCATGTCTCATGTCTCATGTCTCATGTCTCATGTCTCATGTCTCATGTCTCATGTCTCATGTCTCATGTCTCATGTCTCATGTCTCATGTCTCATGTCTCATGTCTCATGTCTCATGTCTCATGTCTCATGTCTCATGTCTCATGTCTCATGTCTCATGTCTCATGTCTCATGTCTCATGTCTCATGTCTCATGTCTCATGTCTCATGTCTCATGTCTCATGTCTCATGTCTCATGTCTCATGTCTCATGTCTCATGTCTCATGTCTCATGTCTCATGTCTCATGTCTCATGTCTCATGTCTCATGTCTCATGTCTCATGTCTCATGTCTCATGTCTCATGTCTCATGTCTCATGTCTCATGTCTCATGTCTCATGTCTCATGTATCATGTCTCATGTCTCATGTCTCATGTCTCATGTCTCATGTCTCATGTCTCATGTCTCATGTCTCATGTCTCATGTCTCATGTCTCATGTCTCATGTCTCATGTCTCATGTCTCATGTCTCATGTCTCATGTCTCATGTCTCATGTCTCATGTCTCATGTCTCATGTCTCATGTCTCATGTCTCATGTCTCATGTCTCATGTCTCATGTCTCATGTCTCATGTCTCATGTCTCTTGTCTCTTGTCTCTTGTCTCTTGTCTCATGTCTCATGTCTCTTGTCTCTTGTCTCTTGTCTCTTGTCTCTTGTCTCTTGTCTCTTGTCTCTTGTCTCTTGTCTCTTGTCTCTTGTCTCTTGTCTCTTGTTTCATGTCTCTTGTCTCTTGTCTCTTGTCTCTTGTCTCTTGTCTCTTGTCTCTTGTCTCTTGTCTCATGTCTCATGTCTCATGTCTCATGTCTCATGTCTCATGTCTCATGTCTCATGTCTCATGTCTCATGTCTCATGTCTCATGTCTCATGTCTCATGTCTCATGTCTCATGTCTCATGTCTCATGTCTCATGTCTGTCTCATGTCTCATGTCTCATGTCTCATGTCTCATGTCTCATGTCTCATGTCTCATGTCTCATGTCTCATGTCTCATGTCTCATGTCTCATGTCTCATGTCTCATGTCTCATGTCTCATGTCTCATGTCATGTCTCATGTCTCATGTCTCATGTCTCATGTCTCATGTCTCATGTCTCATGTCTCATGTCTCATGTCTCATGTCTCATGTCTCATGGCTCATGTCTCATGTCTCATGTCTCATGTCTCATGTCTCATGTCTCATGTCTCATGTCTCATGTCTCATGTCTCATGTCTCATGTCTCATGTCTCATGTCTCATGTCTCATGTCTCATGTCTCATGTCCCATGTCTCATGTCTCATGTCTCATGTCTCATGTCTCATGTCTCATGTCTCATGTCTCATGTCTCATGTCTCATGTCTCATGACTCATGTCTCATGTCTCATGTCTCATGTCTCATGTCTCATGTCTCATGTCTCATGTCTCATGTCTCATGTCTCATGTCTCATGTCTCATGTCTCATGTCACATGTCTCATGTCTCATGTCTCATGTCTCATGTCTCATGTCTCATGTCTCATGTCTCATGTCTCATGTCTCATGTCTCATGTCTCATGTCTCATGTCTCATGTCTCATGTCTCATGTCTCATGTCTCATGTCTCTTGTCTCATGTCTCATGTCTCATGTCTCATGTCTCATGTCTCATGTCTCATGTCTCATGTCTCATGTCTCATGTCTCATGTCTCATGTCTCATGTCTCATGTCTCATGTCTCATGTCTCATGTCTCATGTCTCATGTCTCATGTCTCATGTCTCATGTCTCATGTCTTATGTCTCATGTCTCATGTCTCATGTCTCATGTCTCATGTCTCATGTCTCATGTCTCATGTCTCATGTCTCATGTCTCATGTCTCATGTCTCATGTCTCATGTCTCATGTCTCATGTCTCATGTCTCATGTCTCATGTCTCATGTCTCATGTCTCATGTCTCATGTCTCATGTCTCATGTCTCATGTCTCATGTCTCATGTCTCATGTCACATGTCTCATGTCTCATGTCTCATGTCTCATGTCTCATGTCTCATGTCTCATGTCTCATGTCTCATGTCTCATGTCTCATGTCTCATGTCTCATGTCTCATGTCTCATGTCTCATGTCTCATGTCTCATGTCTCATGTCTCTGTCTCTGTCTCATGTCTCATGTCTCATGTCTCATGTCTCATGTCTCATGTCTCTGTCTCTGTCTCTGTCTCTGTCTCTGTCTCTGTCTCTGTCTCTGTCTCATGTCTCATGTCTCATGTCTCATGTCTCATGTCTCATGTCTCATGTCTCATGTCTCATGTCTCATGTCTCATGTCTCATGTCTCATGTCTCATGTCTCATGTCTCATGTCTCATGTCTCTTGTCTCTTGTCTCTTGTCTCATGTCTCATGTCTCATGTCTCATGTCTCATGTCTCATGTCTCATGTCTCTTGTCTCTTGTCTCTTGTCTCTTGTCTCTTGTCTATTGTCTCTTGTCTCTTGTCTCTTGTCTCTTGTCTCTTGTCTCTTGTCTCTTGTCTCTTGTCTCTTGTCTCTTGTCTCTTGTCTCTTGTCTCTTGTCTCTTGTCTCTTGTCTCATGTCTCATGTCTCATGTCTCATGTCTCATGTCTCATGTCTCATGTCTCATGTCTCATGTCTCATGTCTCATGTCTCATGTCTCATGTCTCATGTCTCATGTCTCATGTCTCATGTCTCATGTCTCATGTCTCATGTCTCATGTCTCATGTCTCATGTCTCATGTCTCATGTCTCTGTCTCTGTCTCTGTCTCTGTCTCTGTCTCTGTCTCTTGTCTCTTGTCTCTTGTCTCTTGTCTCTTGTCTCTTGTCTCTTGTCTCTTGTCTCTTGTCTCTTGTCTCTTGTCTCTTGTCTCTTGTCTCTTGTCTCATGTCTCATGTCTCTTGTCTCTTGTCTCTTGTCTCTTGTCTCTTGTCTCTTGTCTCTTGTCTCTTGTCTCTTGTCTCTTGTCTCTTGTCTCTTGTCTCTTGTCTCTTGTCTCTTGTCTCTTGTCTCTTGTCTCTTGTCTCTTGTCTCTTGTCTCTTGTCTCTTGTCTCTTGTCTCTTGTCTCTTGTCTCTGTCTCATGTCTCATGTCTCATGTCTCTTGTCTCATGTCTCTTGTCTCATGTCTCATGTCTCATGTCTCATGTCTCATGTCTCATGTCTCATGTCTCATGTCTCATGTCTCATGTCTCATGTCTCATGTCTCATGTCTCATGTCTCATGTCTCATGTCTCATGTCTCATGTCTCATGTCTCATGTCTCATGTCTCATGTCTCATGTCTCATGTCTCATGTCTCATGTCTCATGTCTCATGTCTCATGTCTTGTCTCTTGTCTCTTGTCTCTTGTCTCTTGTCTCTTGTCTCTTGTCTCTTGTCTCTTGTCTCTTGTCTCTTGTCTCTTGTCCTTTGTCTCATGTCTCATGTCTCATGTCTCATGTCTCATGTCTCATGTCTCATGTCTCATGTCTCATGTCTCATGTCTCATGTCTCATGTCTCATGTCTCATGTCTCATGTCTCATGTCTCATGTCTCATGTCTCATGTCTCATGTCTCATGTCTCATGTCTCATGTCTCATGTCTCATGTCTCATGTCTCATGTCTCATGTCTCATGTCTCATGTCTCATGTCTCATGTCTCATGTCTCATGTCTCATGTCTCATGTCTCATGTCTCATGTCTCATGTCTCATGTCTCATGTCTCATGTCTCATGTCTCATGTCTCATGTCTCATGTCTCATGTCTCATGTCTCTTGTCTCATGTCTCATGTCTCATGTCTCATGTCTCATGTCTCATGTCTCATGTCACATGTCTCATGTCTCATGTCTCATGTCTCATGTCTCATGTCTCATGTCTCATGTCTCATGTCTCATGTCTCATGTCTCATGTCTCATGTCTCATGTCTCATGTCTCATGTCTCATGTCTCATGTCTCATGTCTCATGTCTCATGTCTATGTCTCATGTCTCATGTCTCATGTCTCATGTCTCATGTCTCATGTCTCATGTCTCATGTCTCATGTCTCATGTCTCATGTCTCATGTCTCATGTCTCATGTCTCATGTCTCATGTCTCATGTCTCATGTCTCATGTCTCATGTCTCATGTCTCATGTCTCTTGTCTCATGTCTCTTGTCTCTTGTCTCTTGTCTCTTGTCTCTTGTCTCTTGTCTCTTGTCTCTTGTCTCTTGTCTCTTGTCTCTTGTCTCTTGTCTCATGTCTCTTGTCTCTTGTCTCTTGTCTCTTGTCTCTTGTCTCTTGTCTCTTGTCTCTTGTCTCTTGTCTCTTGTCTCTTGTCTCTTGTCTCTTGTCTCTTGTCTCTTGTCTCTTGTCTCTTGTCTCTTGTCTCTTGTCTCTTGTCTCTTGTCTCTTGTCTCTTGTCTCTTGTCTCTTGTCTCTTGTCTCTTGATCTTGTCTCTTGTCTCTTGTCTCTTGTCTCTTGTCTGCCCCATGCCCCATGCCCCATGACCCATGCCCCATGCCCCATGCCCCATGCCCCATGCCCCATGCCCCATGCCCCATGCCTCATGCCCCATGCCTCATGCCCCATGCCCCATGCCCCATGCCCCATGCCCCCATGCCCTCATGCCCATGCCATGTCCATTGCCCCATGCCCCATGCCCATGCCCATGTCCCATGCCCCATGCCCCATGCCCCATGCCCCATGCCCCATGCCCCATGCCCATGTCTCATGCCCCATGCCCCATGCCCCATGCCCCATGCCCCATGCCCCATGTCCCATGTCCCATGTCCCATGTCCCATGTCCCATGTCCCATGTCCCATGTCCCATGTCCCATGTCCCATGTCCCATGTCCCATGTCCCATGTCCCATGTCCCATGTCCCATGTCCCATGTCCCATGTCCCATGTCTCATGTCTCATGTCTCATGTCTCATGTCTCATGTCTCATGTCTCATGTCTCATGTCTCATGTCTCATGTCTCATGTCTCATGTCTCTGTCTCTGTCTCATGTCTCATGTCTCATGTCTCATGTCTCATGTCTCATGTCTCATGTCTCATGTCTCATGTCTCATGTCTCATGTCTCATGTCTCATGTCTCATGTCTCATGTCTCATGTCTCATGTCTCATGTCTCATGTCTCATGTCTCATGTCTCATGTCTCATGTCTCATGTCATGTCTCATGTCTCATGTCTCATGTCTCATGTCTCATCTCTCATGTCTCATGTCTCATGTCTCATGTCTCATGTCTCATGTCTCATGTCTCATGTCTCATGTCTCATGTCTCATGTCTCATGTCTCATGTCTCATGTCTCATGTCTCATGTCTCATGTCTCATGTCTCATGTCTCATGTCTCATGTCTCATGTCTCATGTCTCATGTCTCATGTCTCATGTCTCATGTCTCATGTCTCATGTCTCATGTCTCATGTCTCATGTCTCATGTCTCATGTCTCTTGTCTCATGTCTCATGTCTCATGTCTCATGTCTCATGTCTCATGTCTCATGTCTCATGTCTCATGTCTCATGTCTCATGTCTCATGTCTCATGTCTCATGTCTCTTGTCTCATGTCTCATGTCTCTTGTCTCTTGTCTCATGTCTCTTGTCTCATGTCTCTTGTCTCTTGTCTCTTGTCTCTTGTCTCTTGTCTCTTGTCTCTTGTCTCTTGTCTCTTGTCTCTTGTCTCTTGTCTCATGTCTCTTGTCTCATGTCTCATGTCTCATGTCTCATGTCTCATGTCTCATGTCTCATGTCTCATGTCTCATGTCTCATGTCTCATGTCTCATGTCTCATGTCTCATGTCTCATGTCTCATGTCTCATGTCACATGTCTCATGTCTCTTGTCTCTTGTCTCTTGTCTCTTGTCTCTTGTCTCTTGTCTCTTGTCTCTTGTCTCTTGTCTCATGTCTCATGTCTCATGTCTCATGTCTCATGTCTCATGTCTCATGTCTCTTGTCTCTTGTCTCTTGTCTCTTGTCTCTTGTCTCATGTCTCATGTCTCATGTCTCATGTCTCATGTCTCATGTCTCATGTCTCATGTCTCATGTCTCATGTCTCATGTCTCATGTCTCATGTCTCATGTCTCATGTCTCATGTCTCATGTCTCATGTCTCATGTCTCATGTCTCATGTCTCATGTCTCATGTCTCATGTCTCATGTCTCATGTCTCATGTCTCATGTCTCATGTCTCATGTCTCATGTCTCATGTCTCATGTCTCATGTCTCATGTCTCATGTCTCATGTCTCATGTCTCATGTCTCATGTCTCATGTCTCATGTCTCATGTCTCATGTCTCATGTCTCATGTCTCATGTCTCATGTCTCATGTCTCATGTCTCATGTCTCATGTCTCATGTCTCATGTCTCATGTCTCATGTCTCATGTCTCATGTCTCATGTCTCATGTCTCATGTCTCATGTCTCATGTCTCATGTCTCATGTCTCATGTCTCATGTCTCATGTCTCATGTCTCATGTCTCATGTCTCATGTCTCATGTCTCATGTCTCATGTCTCATGTCTCATGTCTCATGTCTCATGTCTCATGTCTCATGTCTCATGTCTCATGTCTCTTGTCTCTTGTCTCTTGTCTCTTGTCTCTTGTCTCTTGTCTCTTGTCTCTTGTCTCTTGTCTCTTGTCTCTTGTCTCTTGTCTCTTGTCTCTTGTCTCTTGTCTCTTGTCTCTTGTCTCTTGTCTCTTGTCTCTTGTCTCTTGTCTCTTGTCTCTTGTCTCTTGTCTCTTGTCTCTTGTCTCTTGTCTCTTGTCTCTTGTCTCTTGTCTCTTGTCTCTTGTCTCTTGTCTCTTGTCTCTTGTCTCTTGTCTCTTGTCTCTTGTCTCTTGTCTCTTGTCTCTTGTCTCTTGTCTCTTGTCTCTTGTCTCTTGTCTCATGTCTCATGTCTCATGTCTCATGCACTCATGCCCCATCCCATGCCCATGCCATCCCATGCCCATGCCCCATGCCCCATGCCCCATGCCCATTGCCCCATGCCCCATGCCCCATGCCCCATGCCCCATGCCCATGCCCCCATGCCCCCATGTCCATGTCCATGCCCCATGTCCCATGCCCATGCCCCATGGCCATGCCCCATGCCCCATGCCCATGCCCCATGCCCCATGCCCCATGTCCCATGCCCCATGCCCATGCCCCATGCCAATGCCCCATGCCCCATGCCCCATGCCCCATGCCCCATGCCCCATGCCCCATGCCCCATGCCCCATGCCCCATGCCCCCTGCCCCATGCCCCATGCCCCATGCCCCCTGCCCCATGCCCCATGCCCCATGCCCCATGCCCCATGCCCCATGCCCCATGCCCCATGCCCCATGCCCCATGCCCCATGCCCCATGCCCCATGCCCCATGCCCCATGCCCCATGTCTCATGTCTCATGTCTCATGTCTCATGTCTCATGTCTCATGTCTCATGTCTCATGTCTCATGTCTCATGTCTCATGTCTCATGTCTCATGTCTCATGTCTCATGTCTCATGTCTCATGTCTCATGTCTCATGTCTCATGTCTCATGTCTCATGTCTCATGTCTCATGTCTCATGTCTCATGTCTCATGTCTCATGTCTCATGTCTCATGTCTCATGTCTCATGTCTCATGTCTCATGTCTCATGTCTCATGTCTCATGTCTCATGTCTCATGTCTCATGTCTCATGTCTCATGTCTCATGTCTCATGTCTCATGTCTCATGTCTCATGTCTCATGTCTCATGTCTCATGTCTCATGTCTCATGTCTCATGTCTCATGTCTCATGTCTCATGTCTCATGTCTCATGTCTCATGTCTCATGTCTCATGTCTCATGTCTCATGTCTCATGTCTCATGTCTCATGTCTCATGTCTCATG
Source organism: Nephotettix cincticeps (assembly GCA_023375725.1). NCBI lineage: Eukaryota > Metazoa > Arthropoda > Insecta > Hemiptera > Cicadellidae > Nephotettix > Nephotettix cincticeps. The sequence continues at coordinate 66,543 of JAGISJ010000020.1, forward strand.
TCTCATGTCTCATGTCTCATGTCTCATGTCTCATGTCTCATGTCTCATGTCTCATGTCTCATGTCTCATGTCTCATGTCTCATGTCTCATGTCTCATGTCTCATGTCTCATGTCTCATGTCTCATGTCTCATGTCTCATGTCTCATGTCTCATGTCTCATGTCTCATGTCTCATGTCTCATGTCTCATGTCTCATGTCTCATGTCTCATGTCTCATGTCTCATGTCTCATGTCTCATGTCTCATGTCTCATGTCTCATGTCTCATGTCTCATGTCTCATGTCTCATGTCTCATGTCTCATGTCTCATGTCTCATGTCTCATGTCTCATGTCTCATGTCTCATGTCTCATGTCTCATGTCTCATGTCTCATGTCTCATGTCTCATGTCTCATGTCTCATGTCTCATGTCTCATGTCTCATGTCTCATGTCTCATGTCTCATGTCTCATGTCTCATGTCTCATGTCTCATGTCTCATGTCTCATGTCTCATGTCTCATGTCTCATGTCTCATGTCTCATGTCTCATGTCTCATGTCTCATGTCTCATGTCTCATGTCTCATGTCTCATGTCTCATGTCTCATGTCTCATGTCTCATGTCTCATGTCTCATGTCTCATGTCTCATGTCTCATGTCTCATGTCTCATGTCTCATGTCTCATGTCTCATGTCTCATGTCTCATGTCTCATGTCTCATGTCTCATGTCTCATGTCTCATGTCTCATGTCTCATGTCTCATGTCTCATGTCTCATGTCTCATGTCTCATGTCTCATGTCTCATGTCTCATGTCTCATGTCTCATGTCTCATGTCTCATGTCTCATGTCTCATGTCTCATGTCTCATGTCTCATGTCTCATGTCTCATGTCTCATGTCTCATGTCTCATGTCTCATGTCTCATGTCTCATGTCTCATGTCTCATGTCTCATGTCTCATGTCTCATGTCTCATGTCTCATGTCTCATGTCTCATGTCTCATGTCTCATGTCTCATGTCTCATGTCTCATGTCTCATGTCTCATGTCTCATGTCTCATGTCTCATGTCTCATGTCTCATGTCTCATGTCTCATGTCTCATGTCTCATGTCTCATGTCTCATGTCTCATGTCTCATGTCTCATGTCTCATGTCTCATGTCTCATGTCTCATGTCTTATGTCTCATGTCTCATGTCTCATGTCTCATGTCTCATGTCTCATGTCTCATGTCTCATGTCTCATGTCTCATGTCTCATGTCTCATGTCTCATGTCTCATGTCTCATGTCTCATGTCTCATGTCTCATGTCTCATGTCTCATGTCTCATGTCTCATGTCTCATGTCTCATGTCTCATGTCTCATGTCTCATGTCTCATGTCTCATGTCTCATGTCTCATGTCTCATGTCTCATGTCTCATGTCTCATGTCTCATGTCTCATGTCTCATGTCTCATGTCTCATGTCTCATGTCTCTTGTCTCATGTCTCTTGTCTCATGTCTCTTGTCTCTTGTCTCTTGTCTCTTGTCTCATGTCTCTTGTCTCTTGTCTCTTGTCTCTTGTCTCTTGTCTCTTGTCTCTTGTCTCTTGTCTCTTGTCTCATGTCTCATGTCTCATGTCTCTTGTCTCTTGTCTCTTGTCTCTTGTCTCATGTCTCATGTCTCATGTCTCATGTCTCATGTCTCATGTCTCATGTCTCATGTCTCATGTCTCATGTCTCATGTCTCATGTCTCATGTCTCATGTCCCATGTCTCATGTCTCATGTCTCATTGTGTGTCCCATGTCTCATGCCCCATGCCTCCCATGCCCTCATGTCTCATGCCCATGTCAATGTCTCATGCCATGTCCCATGTCCCATGCCCATGTCTCATGCCCCATGCCCCATGCCCCATGCCCCATGCCCCATGCCCCATGCCCCATGCCCCATGCCCCATGCCCCATGCCCCATGCCCCATGCCCCATGTCCCCATGCCCATGTCCCATGTCCCCATGTCCCATGTCCCATGTCCATGTCCCATGTCCCATGTCCCATGTCCCATGTCCATGTCCATGTCCCATGTCCCATGTCCCATGTCCCATGTCCCTTGTCCCATGTCCCATGTCCCATGTCCCATGTCCCATGTCCCATGTCCCATGTCTCATGTCTCATGTCTCATGTCTCATGTCTCATGTCTCATGTCTCATGTCTCATGTCTCATGTCTCATGTCTCATGTCTCATGTCTCATGTCTCATGTCTCATGTCTCATGTCTCATGTCTCATGTCTCATGTCTCATGTCTCATGTCTCATGTCTCATGTCTCATGTCTCATGTCTCATGTCTCATGTCTCATGTCTCATGTCTCATGTCTCATGTCTCATGTCTCATGTCTCATGTCTCATGTCTCATGTCTCATGTCTCATGTCTCATGTCTCATGTCATGTCTCATGTCTCATGTCTCATGTCTCATGTCTCATGTCTCATGTCTCATGTCTCATGTCTCATGTCTCATGTCTCATGTCTCATGTCTCATGTCTCATGTCTCTTGTCTCATGTCTCATGTCTCATGTCTCATGTCTCATGTCTCATGTCTCATGTCTCATGTCTCATGTCTCATGTCTCATGTCTCTTGTCTCATGTCTCATGTCTCATGTCTCATGTCTCATGTCTCATGTCTCATGTCTCATGTCTCATGTCTCATGTCTCATGTCTCATGTCTCATGTCTCATGTCTCATGTCTCATGTCTCATGTCTCATGTCTCATGTCTCATGTCTCATGTCTCATGTCTCATGTCTCATGTCTCATGTCTCATGTCTCATGTCTCATGTCTCATGTCTCATGTCTCATGTCTCATGTCTCATGTCTCATGTCTATGTCTCATGTCTCATGTCTCATGTCTCATGTCTCATGTCTCATGTCTCATGTCTCATGTCTCATGTCTCATGTCTCATGTCTCATGTCTCATGTCTCATGTCTCATGTCTCATGTCTCATGTCTCATGTCTCATGTCTCATGTCTCATGTCTCATGTCTCATGTCTCATGTCTCATGTCTCATGTCTCATGTCTCATGTCTCATGTCTCATGTCTCATGTCTCATGTCTCATGTCTCATGTCTCATGTCTCATGTCTCATGTCTCATGTCTCATGTCTCATGTCTCATGTCTCATGTCTCATGTCTCATGTCTCATGTCTCATGTCTCATGTCTCATGTCTCATGTCTCATGTCTCATGTCTCATGTCTCATGTCTCATGTCTCATGTCTCATGTCTCATGTCTCATGTCTCATGTCTCATGTCTCATGTCTCATGTCTCATGTCTCATGTCTCATGTCTCATGTCTCATGTCTCATGTCTCATGTCTCATGTCTCATGTCTCATGTCTCATGTCTCATGTCTCATGTCTCATGTCTCATGTCTCATGTCTCATGTCTCATGTCTCATGTCTCATGTCTCATGTCTCATGTCTCATGTCTCATGTCTCATGTCTCATGTCTCATGTCTCATGTCTCATGTCTCATGTCTCATGTCTCATGTCTCATGTCTCATGTCTCATGTCTCATGTCTCATGTGTCATGTCTCATGTCTCATGTCTCATGTCTCATGTCTCATGTCTCATGTCTCATGTCTCATGTCTCATGTCTCATGTCTCATGTCTCATGTATCATGTCTCATGTCTCATGTCTCATGTCTCATGTCTCATGTCTCATGTCTCATGTCTCATGTCTCATGTCTCATGTCTCATGTCTCATGTCTCATGTCTCATGTCTCATGTCTCATGTCTCATGTCTCATGTCTCATGTCTCATGTCTCATGTCTCATGTCTCATGTCTCATGTCTCATGTCTCATGTCTCATGTCTCATGTCTCATGTCTCATGTCTCATGTCTCATGTGTCATGTCTCATGTCTCATGTCTCATGTCTCATGTCTCATGTCTCATGTCTCATGTCTCATGTCTCATGTCTCATGTCTCATGTCTCATGTCTCATGTCTCATGTCTCTTGTCTCTTGTCTCATGTCTCATGTCTCATGTCTCATGTCTCATGTCTCATGTCTCATGTCTCATGTCTCATGTCTCATGTCTCATGTCTCATGTCTCATGTCTCATGTCTCATGTCTCATGTCTCATGTCTCATGTCTCATGTCTCATGTCTCATGTCTCTTGTCTCTTGTCTCATGTCTCTTGTCTCTTGTCTCATGTCTCTTGTCTCTTGTCTCTTGTCTCTTGTCTCTTGTCTCTTGTCTCTTGTCTCTTGTCTCATGTCTCTTGTCTCATGTCTCATGTCTCATGTCTCATGTCTCATGTCTCATGTCTCATGTCTCATGTCTCATGTCTCATGTCTCATGTCTCATGTCTCATGTCTCATGTCTCATGTCTCATGTCTCATGTCTCATGTCTCATGTCTCATGTCTCATGTCTCATGTCTCATGTCTCATGTCTCATGTCTCATGTCTCATGTCTCATGTCTCATGTCTCATGTCTCATGTCTCATGTCTCATGTCTCATGTCTCATGTCTCATGTCTCATGTCTCATGTCTCATGTCTCATGTCTCATGTCTCATGTCTCATGTCTCATGTCTCTGTCTCTGTCTCTGTCTCTGTCTCTGTCTCTGTCTCTGTCTCTGTCTCTGTCTCTGTCTCTGTCTCTGTCTCTGTCTCTGTCTCATGTCTCATGTCTCATGTCTCATGTCTCATGTCTCATGTCTCTGTCTCATGTCTCTGTCTCTTGTCTCTGTCTCATGTCTCATGTCTCATGTCTCATGTCTCATGTCTCATGTCTCATGTCTCATGTCTCATGTCTCATGTCTCTTGTCTCATGTCTCATGTCTCATGTCTCATGTCTCATGTCTCATGTCTCATGTCTCATGTCTCATGTCTCATGTCTCATGTCTCATGTCTCATGTCTCATGTCTCATGTCTCTTGTCTCATGTCTCATGTCTCATGTCTCATGTCTCATGTCTCATGTCTCATGTCTCATGTCTCATGTCTCATGTCTCATGTCTCATGTCTCTTGTCTCATGTCTCATGTCTCATGTCTCATGTCTCATGTCTCATGTCTCATGTCTCATGTCTCATGTCTCATGTCTCATGTCTCATGTCTCATGTCTCATGTCTCATGTCTCATGTCTCATGTCTCATGTCTCATGTCTCATGTCTCATGTCTCATGTCTCATGTCTCATGTCTCATGTCTCATGTCTCATGTCTCATGTCTCATGTCTCATGTCTCATGTCTCATGTCTCATGTCTCTTGTCTCATGTCTCATGTCTCATGTCTCATGTCTCATGTCTCATGTCTCATGTCTCATGTCTCATGTCTCATGTCTCATGTCTCATGTCTCATGTCTCATGTCTCATGTCTCTTGTCTCATGTCTCATGTCTCATGTCTCATGTCTCATGTCTCATGTCTCATGTCTCATGTCTCATGTCTCATGTCTCATGTCTCATGTCTCATGTCTCATGTCTCATGTCTCATGTCTCATGTCTCATGTCTCATGTCTCATGTCTCATGTCTCATGTCTCATGTCTCATGTCTCATGTCTCATGTCTCATGTCTCATGTCTCATGTCTCATGTCTCATGTCTCATGTCTCATGTCTCATGTCTCATGTCTCATGTCTCATGTCTCATGTCTCATGTCTCATGTCTCATGTCTCATGTCTCATGTCTCATGTCTCATGTCTCATGTCTCATGTCTCATGTCTCATGTCTCATGTCTCATGTCTCATGTCTCATGTCTCATGTCTCATGTCTCATGTCTCATGTCTCATGTCTCATGTCTCATGTCTCATGTCTCATGTCTCATGTCTCATGTCTCATGTCTCATGTCTCATGTCTCATGTCTCATGTCTCATGTCTCATGTCTCATGTCTCATGTCTCATGTCTCATGTCTCATGTCTCATGTCTCATGTCTCATGTCTCATGTCTCATGTCTCATGTCTCATGTCTCATGTCTCATGTCTCATGTCTCATGTCTCATGTCTCATCTCATGTCTCATGTCTCATGTTCATGTCTCATGTCTCATGTCTCATGTCTCATGTCTCATGTCTCATGTCTCATGTCTCATGTCTCATGTCTCATGTCTCATGTCTCATGTCTCATGTCTCATGTCTCATGTCTCATGTCTCATGTCTCATGTCTCATGTCTCATGTCTCATGTCTCATGTCTCATGTCTCATGTCTCATGTCTCATGTCTCATGTCTCATGTCTCATGTCTCATGTCTCATGTCTCATGTCTCATGTCTCATGTCTCATGTCTCATGTCTCATGTCTCATGTCTCATGTCTCATGTCTCATGTCTCATGTCTCATGTCTCATGTCTCATGTCTCATGTCTCATGTCTCATGTCTCATGTCTCATGTCTCATGTCTCATGTCTCATGTCTCATGTCTCATGTCTCATGTCTCATGTCTCATGTCTCATGTCTCATGTCTCATGTCTCATGTCTCATGTCTCATGTCTCATGTCTCATGTCTCTGTCTCTGTCTCATGTCTCTGTCTCTGTCTCTGTCTCTGTCTCTGTCTCTGTCTCTGTCTCTGTCTCTGTCTCTGTCTCATGTCTCTGTCTCTGTCTCATGTCTCATGTCTCATGTCTCATGTCTCATGTCTCATGTCTCATGTCTCATGTCTCATGTCTCATGTCTCATGTCTCATGTCTCATGTCTCATGTCTCATGTCTCATGTCTCATGTCTCATGTCTCATGTCTCATGTCTCATGTCTCATGTCTCATGTCTCATGTCTCTTGTCTCTTGTCTCTTGTCTCTTGTCTCTTGTCTCTGTCTCATGTCTCATGTCTCATGTCTCATGTCTCATGTCTCATGTCTCATGTCTCATGTCTCATGTCTCATGTCTCATGTCTCATGTCTCATGTCTCATGTCTCATGTCTCATGTCTCATGTCTCATGTCTCATGTCTCATGTCTCATGTCTCATGTCTCATGTCTCATGTCTCATGTCTCATGTCTCATGTCTCATGTCTCTTGTCTCTTGTCTCTTGTCTCATGTCTCTTGTCTCATGTCTCTTGTCTCTTGTCTCTTGTCTCTTGTCTCTTGTCTCATGTCTCATGTCTCATGTCTCATGTCTCATGTCTCATGTCTCATGTCTCATGTCTCATGTCTCATGTCTCATGTCTCATGTCTCATGTCTCATGTCTCATGTCTCATGTCCCATGTCTCATGTCTCATGTCTCATGTCTCATGTCTCATGTCTCATGTCTCATGTCTCATGTCTCATGTCTCATGTCTCATGTCTCATGTCTCATGTCTCATGTCTCATGTCTCATGTCCCCATGTCCCCATGTCTCATGTCTCATGTCTCATGTCTCATGTCTCATGTCTCATGTCTCATGTCTCATGTCTCATGTCTCATGTCTCATGTCTCATGTCTCATGTCTCATGTCTCATGTCCCATGTCTCATGTCTCATGTCTCATGTCTCATGTCTCATGTCTCATGTCTCATGTCTCATGTCTCATGTCACATGTCTCATGTCTCATGTCTCATGTCTCATGTCTCATGTCTCATGTCTCATGTCTCATGTCTCATGTCTCATGTCTCATGTCTCATGTCTCATGTCTCATGTCTCATGTCTCATGTCTCATGTCTCATGTCTCATGTCTCATGTCTCATGTCTCTGTCTCTGTCTCTGTCTCTGTCTCTGTCTCTGTCTCATGTCTCATGTCTCATGTCTCATGTCTCTGTCTCTGTCTCTTGTCTCTTGTTTCTTGTCTCATGTCTCATGTCTCATGTCTCATGTCTCATGTCTCATGTCTCTCATGTCTCATGTCTCATGTCTCATGTCTCATGTCTCATGTCTCATGTCTCATGTCTCATGTCTCATGTCTCATGTCTCATGTCTCTTGTCTCTTGTCTCTTGTCTCTTGTCTCATGTCTCATGTCTCATGTCTCATGTCTCATGTCTCATGTCTCATGTCTCATGTCTCATGTCTCATGTCTCATGTCTCATGTCTCATGTCTCATGTCTCATGTCTCATGTCTCATGTCTCATGTCTCATGTCTCATGTCTCATGTCTCATGTCTCATGTCTCATGTCTCATGTCTCTTGTCTCTTGTCTCTTGTCTCTTGTCTCTTGTCTCTTGTCTCTTGTCTCTTGTCTCTTGTCTCATGTCTCTTGTCTCTTGTCTCTTGTCTCTTGTCTCATGTCTCATGTCTCATGTCTCATGTCTCATGTCTCATGTCTCATGTCTCATGTCTCATGTCTCATGTCTCATGTCTCATGTCTCATGTCTCATGTCTCATGTCTCATGTCTCATGTCTCATGTCTCATGTCTCATGTCTCATGTCTCATGTCTCATGTCTCATGTCTCATGTCTCATGTCTCATGTCTCATGTCTCATGTCTCATGTCTCATGTCTCATGTCTCATGTCTCATGTCTCATGTCTCATGTCTCATGTCTCATGTCTCATGTCTCATGTCTCATGTCTCATGTCTCATGTCTCATGTCTCATGTCTCATGTCTCATGTCTCATGTCTCATGTCTCATGTCTCATGTCTCATGTCTCATGTCTCATGTCTCATGTCTCATGTCTCATGTCTCATGTCTCATGTCTCATGTCTCATGTCTCATGTCTCATGTCTCATGTCTCATGTCTCATGTCTCATGTCTCATGTCTCATGTCTCATGTCTCATGTCTCATGTCTCATGTCTCATGTCTCATGTCTCATGTCTCATGTCTCATGTCTCATGTCTCATGTCTCATGTCTCATGTCTCATGTCTCATGTCTCATGTCTCATGTCTCATGTCTCATGTCTCATGTCTCATGTCTCATGTCTCATGTCTCATGTCTCTGTCTCTTGTCTCTTGTCTCTTGTCTCTTGTCTCTGTCTCTGTCTCATGTCTCATGTCTCATGTCTCATGTCTCATGTCTCATGTCTCATGTCTCATGTCTCATGTCTCATGTCTCATGTCTCATGTCTCATGTCTCATGTCTCATGTCTCATGTCTCATGTCTCATGTCTCATGTCTCATGTCTCATGTCTCATGTCTCATGTCTCATGTCTCATGTCTCATGTCTCATGTCTCATGTCTCATGTCTCATGTCTCATGTCTCATGTCTCATGTCTCATGTCTCATGTCTCATGTCTCATGTCTCATGTCTCATGTCTCATGTCTCATGTCTCATGTCTCATGTCTCATGTCTCATGTCTCATGTCTCATGTCTCATGTCTCATGTCTCATTGTCTCATGTCTCATGTCTCATGTCTCATGTCTCATGTCTCATGTCTCATGTCTCATGTCTCATGTCTCATGTCTCATGTCTCATGTCTCATGTCTCATGTCTCATGTCTCATGTCTCATGTCTCATGTCTCATGTCTCATGTCTCATGTCTCATGTCTCTTGTCTCATGTCTCATGTCTCATGTCTCATGTCTCATGTCTCATGTCTCATGTCTCATGTCTCATGTCTCATGTCTCATGTCTCATGTCTCATGTCTCATGTCTCATGTCTCATGTCTCATGTCTCATGTCTCATGTCCCATGTCCCATGTCTCATGTCTCATGTCTCATGTCTCATGTCTCATGTCTCATGTCTCATGTCTCATGTCTCATGTCTCATGTCTCATGTCTCATGTCTCATGTCTCATGTCTCATGTCTCATGTCTCATGTCTCATGTCTCATGTCCCATGTCTCATGTCTCATGTCCCATGTCTCATGTCTCATGTCTCATGTCTCATGTCTCATGTCTCATGTCCCATGTCCCATGTCTCATGTCTCATGTCTCATGTCTCATGTCTCATGTCTCATGTCTCATGTCTCATGTCTCATGTCTCATGTCTCATGTCTCATGTCTCATGTCTCATGTCTCATGTCTCATGTCTCATGTCTCATGTCTCATGTCTCATGTCTCATGTCTCATGTCTCATGTCTCATGTCTCTGTCTCATGTCTCATGTCTCATGTCTCTGTCTCATGTCTCATGTCTCTGTCTCATGTCTCATGTCTCATGTCTCATGTCTCATGTCTCATGTCTCATGTCTCATGTCTCATGTCTCATGTCTCATGTCTCATGTCTCATGTCTCATGTCTCATGTCTCATGTCTCATGTCTCATGTCTCATGTCTCATGTCTCATGTCTCATGTCTCATGTCTCATGTCTCATGTCTCATGTCTCATGTCTCATGTCTCATGTCTCATGTCTCATGTCTCATGTCTCATGTCTCATGTCTCATGTCTCATGTCTCATGTCTCATGTCTCATGTCTCATGTCTCATGTCTCATGTCTCATGTCTCATGTCTCATGTCTCATGTCTCATGTCTCATGTCTCATGTCTCATGTCTCATGTCTCATGTCTCATGTCTCATGTCTCATGTCTCATGTCTCATGTCTCATGTCTCATGTCTCATGTCTCATGTCTCATGTCTCATGTCTCATGTCTCATGTCTCATGTCTCATGTCTCATGTCTCATGTCTCATGTCTCATGTCTCATGTCTCATGTCTCATGTCTCATGTCTCATGTCTCATGTCTCATGTCTCATGTCTCATGTCTCATGTCTCATGTCTCATGTCTCATGTCTCATGTCTCATGTCTCATGTCTCATGTCTCATGTCTCATGTCTCATGTCTCATGTCTCATGTCTCATGTCTCATGTCTCATGTCTCATGTCTCATGTCTCATGTCTCATGTCTCATGTCTCATGTCTCATGTCTCATGTCTCATGTCTCATGTCTCATGTCTCATGTCTCATGTCTCATGTCTCATGTCTCATGTCTCATGTCTCATGTCTCATGTCTCATGTCTCATGTCTCATGTCTCATGTCATGTCTCATGTCTCATGTCTCATGTCTCATGTCTCATGTCTCATGTCTCATGTCTCATGTCTCATGTCTCATGTCTCATGTCTCATGTCTCATGTCTCATGTCTCATGTCTCATGTCTCATGTCTCATGTCTCATGTCTCATGTCTCATGTCTCATGTCTATGTCTCATGTCTCATGTCTCATGTCTCATGTCTCATGTCTCATGTCTCATGTCTCATGTCTCATGTCTCATGTCTCATGTCTCTTGTCTCTTGTCTCTTGTCTCTTGTCTCATGTCTCTTGTCTCTTGTCTCTTGTCTCTTGTCTCTTGTCTCTTGTCTCTTGTCTCTTGTCTCTTGTCTCTTGTCTCTTGTCTCTTGTCTCTTGTCTCTTGTCTCTTGTCTCTTGTCTCTTGTCTCTTGTCTCTTGTCTCTTGTCTCTTGTCTCTTGTCTCTTGTCTCTTGTCTCTTGTCTCTTGTCTCTTGTCTCTTGTCTCTTGTCTCTTGTCTCTTGTCTCTTGTCTCTTGTCTCTTGTCTCTTGTCTCTTGTCTCATGTCTCTTGTCTCTTGTCTCTTGTCTCTTGTCTCTTGTCTCTTGTCTCTTGTCTCTTGTCTCTTGTCTCTTGTCTCTTGTCTCTTGTCTCATGTCTCATGTCTCATGTCTCATGTCTCATGTCTCATGTCTCATGTCTCATGTCTCATGTCTCATGTCTCATGTCTCATGTCTCATGTCTCATGTCTCATGTCTCATGTCTCATGTCTCATGTCTCATGTCCCATGTCTCATGTCTCATGTCTCATGTCTCATGTCTCATGTCTCATGTCTCATGTCTCATGTCTCATGTCTCATGTCTCATGTCTCATGTCTCATGTCTCATGTCTCATGTCTCATGTCTCATGTCTCATGTCTCTTGTCTCATGTCTCATGTCTCATGTCTCATGTCTCATGTCTCATGTCTCATGTCTCATGTCTCATGTCTCATGTCTCATGTCTCATGTCTCATGTCTCATGTCTCATGTCTCATGTCTCATGTCTCATGTCTCATGTCTCATGTCTCATGTCTCATGTCTCATGTCTCATGTCTCATGTCTCATGTCTCATGTCTCATGTCTCATGTCTCATGTCTCATGTCTCATGTCTCATGTCTCATGTCTCATGTCTCATGTCTCATGTCTCATGTCTCATGTCTCATGTCCCATGTCCCATGTCCCATGTCCCATGTCCCATGTCCCATGTCCCATGTCCCATGTCCCATGTCCCATGTCCCATGTCCCATGTCCCATGTCCCATGTCCCATGTCACATGTCACATGTCACATGTCACATGTCACATGTCACATGTCACATGTCACATGTCTCATGTCTCATGTCTCATGTCTCATGTCTCATGTCTCATGTCTCATGTCTCATGTCTCATGTCTCATGTCTCATGTCTCATGTCTCATGTCTCATGTCTCATGTCTCATGTCTCATGTCTCATGTCTCATGTCTCATGTCTCATGTCTCATGTCTCAAGTCTCATGTCTCATGTCTCATGTCTCATGTCTCATGTCTCATGTCTCATGTCTCATGTCTCATGTCTCATGTCTCATGTCTCATGTCTCATGTCTCATGTCTCATGTCTCATGTCTCATGTCTCATGTCTCATGTCTCATGTCTCATGTCTCATGTCTCATGTCTCATGTCTCATGTCTCATGTCTCATGTCACTTGTCTCATGTCTCATGTCTCATGTCTCATGTCTCATGTCTCATGTCTCATGTCTCATGTCTCATGTCTCATGTCTCATGTCTCATGTCTCATGTCTCATGTCTCATGTCTCATGTCTCATGTCTCATGTCTCATGTCTCATGTCTCTGTCTCTGTCTCTGTCTCTGTCTCTGTCTCTGTCTCTGTCTCTGTCTCTGTCTCTGTCTCTGTCTCTGTCTCTGTCTCTGTCTCTGTCTCTTGTCTCTTGTCTCTGTCTCTTGTCTCTTGTCTCTTGTCTCTTGTCTCTTGTCTCTTGTCTCTTGTCTCTTGTCTCTTGTCTCTTGTCTCTTGTCTCTTGTCTCTTGTCTCTTGTCTCTTGTCTCTTGTCTCTTGTCTCTTGTCTCTTGTCTCTTGTCTCTTGTCTCTTGTCTCTTGTCTCTTGTCTCTTGTCTCTTGTCTCTTGTCTCTTGTCTCTTGTCTCTTGTCTCTTGTCTCTTGTCTCTTGTCTCTTGTCTCTGTCTCATGTCTCATGTCTCATGTCTCATGTCTCATGTCTCATGTCTCATGTCTCATGTCTCATGTCTCATGTCTCATGTCTCATGTCTCATGTCTCATGTCTCATGTCTCATGTCTCATGTCTCATGTCTCATGTCTCATGTCTCATGTCTCATGTCTCTTGTCTCTTGTCTCTTGTCTCTTGTCTCTTGTCTCTTGTCTCTTGTCTCTTGTCTCTTGTCTCATGTCTCATGTCTCATGTCTCATGTCTCATGTCTCATGTCTCATGTCTCATGTCTCATGTCTCATGTCTCATGTCTCATGTCTCATGTCTCATGTCTCATGTCTCATGTCTCATGTCTCATGTCTCATGTCTCATGTCTCATGTCTCATGTCTCATGTCTCATGTCTCATGTCTCATGTCTCATGTCTCATGTCTCATGTCTCATGTCTCATGTCTCATGTCTCATGTCTCATGTCTCATGTCTCATGTCTCATGTCTCATGTCTCATGTCTCATGTCTCATGTCTCATGTCTCATGTCTCATGTCTCATGTCTCATGTCTCATGTCTCATGTCTCATGTCTCATGTCTCATGTCTCATGTCTCATGTCTCATGTCTCATGTCTCATGTCTCATGTCTCATGTCTCATGTCTCATGTCTCATGTCTCATGTCTCATGTCTCATGTCTCATGTCTCATGTCTCATGTCTCATGTCTCATGTCTCATGTCTCATGTCTCATGTCTCATGTCTCATGTCTCATGTCTCATGTCTCATGTCTCATGTCTCATGTCTCATGTCTCATGTCTTTTGTCTCATGTCTCATGTCTCATGTCTCATGTCTCATGTCTCATGTCTCATGTCTCATGTCTCATGTCTCATGTCTCATGTCTCATGTCTCATGTCTCATGTCTCATGTCTCATGTCTCATGTCTCATGTCTCATGTCTCATGTCTCATGTCTCATGTCTCATGTCTCATGTCTCATGTCTCATGTCTCATGTCTCATGTCTCATGTCTCATGTCTCATGTCTCATGTCTCATGTCTCATGTCTCATGTCTCATGTCTCATGTCTCATGTCTCATGTCTCATGTCTCATGTCTCATGTCTCATGTCTCATGTCTCATGTCTCATGTCTCATGTCTCATGTCTCATGTCTCATGTCTCATGTCTCATGTCTCATGTCTCATGTCTCATGTCTCATGTCTCATGTCTCATGTCTCATGTCTCATGTCTCATGTCTCATGTCTCATGTCTCATGTCTCATGTCTCATGTCTCATGTCTCATGTCTCATGTCTCATGTCTCATGTCTCATGTCTCATGTCTCATGTCTCATGTCTCATGTCTCATGTCTCATGTCTCATGTCTCATGTCTCATGTCTCATGTCTCATGTCTCATGTCTCATGTCTCATGTCTCATGTCTCATGTCTCATGTCTCATGTCTCATGTCTCATGTCTCATGTCTCATGTCTCATGTCTCATGTCTCATGTCTCATGTCTCATGTCTCATGTCTCATGTCTCATGTCTCATGTCTCATCTCTCATGTCTCATGTCTCATGTCTCATGTCTCATGTCTCATGTCTCATGTCTCATGTCTCATGTCTCATGTCTCATGTCTCATGTCTCATGTCTCATGTCTCATGTCTCATGTCTCATGTCTCATGTCTCATGTCTCATGTCTCATGTCTCATGTCTCTTGTCTCATGTCTCATGTCTCATGTCTCATGTCTCATGTCTCATGTCTCATGTCTCATGTCTCATGTCTCATGTCTCATGTCTCATGTCTCATGTCTCATGTCTCATGTCTCATGTCTCATGTCTCATGTCTCATGTCTCTTGTCTTTTGTCTCTTGTCTCTTGTCTCTTGTCTCTTGTCTCTTGTCTCTTGTCTCTTGTCTCATGTCTCTTGTCTCTTGTCTCTTGTCTCTTGTCTCTTGTCTCTTGTCTCTTGTCTCTTGTCTCATGTCTCATGTCTCATGTCTCATGTCTCATGTCTCATGTCTCATGTCTCATGTCTCATGTCTCATGTCTCATGTCTCATGTCTCATGTCTCATGTTCCCTTTATTCTTTCGCATGTCTCATGTCTCATGTCTCATGTCTCATGTCTCATGTCTCATGTCTCATGTCTCATGTCTCATGTCTCATGTCTCATGTCTCATGTCTCATGTCTCATGTCCATGTCCATGTCTCATGCCCATGTCCATGCCCCATGCCCCTTGTCCATGCCCATGTCTCATGTCTCATGTCTCATGTCTCATGTCTCATGTCCATGTCCCATGTCCCATGTCCCATGTCCCATGTCTCATGTCTCATGTCTCATGTCTCATGTCCCATGTCCCATGTCCCATGTCTCTTGTCCCATGTCTCATGTCTCATGTCTCATGTCTCATGTCTCATGTCTCATGTCTCATGTCTCATGTCTCATGTCTCATGTCTCATGTCTCATGTCTCATGTCTCATGTCTCATGTCTCATGTCTCATGTCTCATGTCTCATGTCATGTCTCATGTCTCATGTCTCATGTCTCATGTCTGTCCCATGTCCCATGTCTCATGTCTCTGTCTCATGTCTCATTGTCTCATGTCTCATGTCTCATGTCTCTCTCATGTCTCCTTGTCATGTCTTCATTCCCATGTCTGTCATGTCCCATGTCATGTCCCATGTCATGTCCCATGTCTCATGTCTCATGTCATGTCTCATTTCTCATCATGTCTCATTTCATGTCTCATGTCTCATGTCTCATCTTGTCTTTGTCTCATGTCTCTATGTCTTGTGTTTCTCTTGTCTTGTCTCTGTCTTGTCTCATGTTTCATGTTCTTGTCTGTTCATTGTCTCATGTCTCATGTCTCTTGTCTCTTGTCTCATGTCTCATGTCTCATGTCTCATGTCTCATGTCTCATGTCTCATGTCTCATGTCTCATGTCTCATGTCTCATGTCTCATGTCTCATGTCTCATTTTTCATGTCTCATGTCTCATGTCTCATGTCTCATGTCTCATGTCTCATGTCTCATGTCTCATGTCTCATGTCTCATGTCTCATGTCTCATGTCTCATGTCTCATGTCTCATGTCTCATGTCTCATGTCTCATGTCTCATGTCTCATGTCTCTTGTCTCTTGTCTCTTGTCTGTCTCATGTCTCATGTCTCATGTCTCATGTCTCATGTCTCATGTCTCATGTCTCATGTCTCATGTCTCATGTCTCATGTCTCATCTCTCATGTCTCATGTCTCATGTCTCATGTCTCATGTCTCATGTCTCATGTCTCATGTCTCATATGTCATGTCTCATGTCTCATGTCTCATGTCTCATGTCTCATGTCTCATGTCTCATGTCTCATGTCTCATGTCTCATGTCTCATGTTTCATGTCTCATGTCTCATGTCTCATGTCTCATGTCTCATGTCTCATGTCTCATGTCTCATGTCTCATGTCTCATGTCTCATGTCTCATGTCTCATGTCTCATGTCTCATGTCTCATGTCTCATGTCTCATGTCTCATGTCTCATGTCTCATGTCTCATGTCTCATGTCTCATGTCTCATGTCTCATGTCTCATGTCTCATGTCGTCTCATGTCTCATGTCTCATGTCTCATGTCTCATGTCTCATGTCTCATGTCTCATGTCTCATGTCTCATGTCTCATGTCTCATGTCTCATGTCTCATGTCTCATGTCTCATGTCTCATGTCTCATGTCTCATGTCTCATGTCTCATGTCTCATGTCTCATGTCTCATGTCTCATGTCTCATGTCTCATGTCTCATGTCTCATGTCTCATGTCTCATGTCTCATGTCTCATGTCTCATGTCTCATGTCTCATGTCTCATGTCTCATGTCTCATGTCTCATGTCTCATGTCTCATGTCTCATGTCTCATGTCTCATGTCTCATGTCTCATGTCTCATGTCTCATGTCTCATGTCTCATGTCTCATGTCTCATGTCTCATGTCTCATGTCTCATGTCTCATGTCTCATGTCTCATGTCTCATGTCTCATGTCTCATGTCTCATGTCTCATGTCTCATGTCTCATGTCTCATGTCTCATGTCTCATGTCTCATGTCTCATGTCTCATGTCTCATGTCTCATGTCTCATGTCTCATGTCTCATGTCTCATGTCTCATGTTTCATGTCTCATGTCTCATGTCTCATGTCTCATGTCTCATGTCTCATGTCTCATGTCTCATGTCTCATGTCTCATGTCTCATGTCTCTTGTCTCTTGTCTCTTGTCTCATGTCTCATGTCTCATGTCTCATGTCTCATGTCTCATGTCTCATGTCTCATGTCTCATGTCTCATGTCTCATGTCTCATGTCTCATGTCTCATGTCTCATGTCTCATGTCTCATGTCTCATGTCTCATGTCTCATGTCTCATGTCTCATGTCTCATGTCTCATGTCTCATGTCTCATGTCTCATGTCTCATGTCTCATGTCTCATGTCTCATGTCTCATGTCTCATGTCTCATGTCTCATGTCTCATGTCTCATGTCTCATGTCTCATGTCTCATGTCTCATGTCTATGTCTCATGTCTCATGTCTCATGTCTCATGTCTCATGTCTCATGTCTCATGTCTCATGTCTCATGTCTCATGTCTCATGTCTCATGTCTCATGTCTCATGTCTCATGTCTCATGTCTCATGTCTCATGTCTCATGTCTCATGTCTCATGTCTCATGTCTCATGTCTCATGTCTCATGTCTCATGTCTCATGTCTCATGTCTCATGTCTCATGTCTCATGTCTCATGTCTCATGTCTCATGTCTCATGTCTCATGTCTCATGTCTCATGTCTCATGTCTCATGTCTCATGTCTCATGTCTCATGTCTCATGTCTCATGTCTCATGTCTCATGTCTCATGTCTCATGTCTCATGTCTCATGTCTCATGTCTCATGTCTCATGTCTCATGTCTCATGTCTCATGTCTCATGTCTCATGTCTCATGTCTCATGTCTCATGTCTCATGTCTCATGTCTCTTGTCTCATGTCTCTTGTCATTGTCTCATGTCTCATGTCTCATGTCTCATGTCTCATGTCTCATGTCTCATGTCTCATGTCTCATGTCTCATGTCTCATGTCTCATGTCTCATGTCTCTTGTCTCATGTCTCATGTCTCATGTCTCATGTCTCATGTCTCATGTCTCTTGTCTCTTGTCTCTTGTCTCTTGTCTCATGTCTCTTGTCTCTTGTCTCTTGTCTCTTGTCTCTTGTCTCTTGTCTCATGTCTCATGTCTCATGTCTCATGTCTCATGTCTCATGTCTCATGTCTCATGTCTCATGTCTCATGTCTCATGTCTCATGTCTCATGTCTCATGTCTCATGTCTCATGTCTCATGCCCCATGCCCCATGCCCATGTCATGTCCATGTCCATGTCTCATGTCATCCCCATGTCTCATGTCTCATGTCTCATGTCTCATGTCCATGTCTCATGCCCATGCCCCATGTCCATGCCCATGTCCATGCCTCATGTCCATGCCCCATGCCCCATGTCCATGCCCCATGCCCCATGTCCATGTCTCATGTCTCATGCTTCTCATGTCCATGCCCCATGTCTCATGCCCATGCCCCATGTCTCATGTCTCATGTCCATGCCCCATGTCTCATGTCCATGTCCATGTCTCATGTCTCATGTCTCATGTCTCATGTCCATGTCTCATGTCTCATGTCTCATGTCTCATGTCTCATGTCCATGTCCATGTCTCATGTCTCATGTCTCATGTCTCATGTCTCATGTCTCATGTCTCATGTCTCATGTCCCATGTCCATGTCCCATGTCTCATGTCTCATGTCCCATGTCCATGTCCATTGTCTCATGTCTCATGTCTCATGTCCATGTCTCATGTCTCATGTCTCATGTCTCATGTCTCATGTCTCATGTCTCATGTCTCATGTCTCATGTCTCATGTCTCATGTCTCATGTCTCATGTCTCATGTCTCATGTCTCATGTCTCATGTCTCATGTCTCATGTCTCATGTCACATGTCTCATGTCTCATGTCTCATGTCTCATGTCTCATGTCTCATGTCTCATGTCTCATGTCTCATGTCTCATGTCTCATGTCTCATGTCTCATGTCTCATGTCTCATGTCTCATGTCTCATGTCTCATGTCTCATGTCTCATGTCTCATGTCTCATGTCTCATGTCTATGTCTCTGTCTCTGTCTCTTGTCTCTTGTCTCATGTCTCATGTCTCATGTCTCTTGTCTCTTGTCTCTTGTCTCTGTCTCTTGTCTCTTGTCTCTTGTCTCTTGTCTCATGTCTCTTGTCTCTTGTCTCTTGTCTCTTGTCTCTTGTCTCTTGTCTCTTGTCTCTTGTCTCTTGTCTCTTGTCTCTTGTCTCTTGTCTCTTGTCTCTTGTCTCTTGTCTCTTGTCTCTTGTCTCTTGTCTCTTGTCTCTTGTCTCTTGTCTCATGTCTCATGTCTCATGTCTCATGTCTCATGTCTCATGTCTCATGTCTCATGTCTCATGTCTCATGTCTCATGTCTCATGTCTCATGTCTCATGTCTCATGTCTCATGTCTCATGTCTCATGTCTCATGTCTCATGTCTCATGTTCATGTCTCATGTCTCATGTCTCATGTCTCATGTCTCATGTCTCATGTCTCATGTCTCATGTCTCATGTCTCATGTCTCATGTCTCATGTCTCATGTCTCATGTCTCATGTCTCATGTCTCATGTCTCATGTCTCATGTCTCATGTCTCATGTCTCATGTCTCATGTCATGTCTCATGTCTCATGTCTCATGTCTCATGTCTCATGTCTCATGTCTCATGTCTCATGTCTCATGTCTCATGTCTCATGTCTCATGTCTCATGTCTCATGTCTCATGTCTCATGTCTCATGTCTCATGTCTCATGTCTCATGTCTCATGTCTCATGTCTCATGTCTCATGTCTCATGTCTCATGTTCATGTCTCATGTCTCATGTCTCATGTCTCATGTCTCATGTCTCATGTCTCATGTCTCATGTCTCATGTCTCATGTCTCATGTCTCATGTCTCATGTCTCATGTCTCATGTCTCATGTCTCATGTCTCATGTCTCATGTCTCATGTCTCATGTCTCATGTCTCATGTCTCATGTCTCATGTCTCATGTCTCATGTCTCATGTCTCATGTCTCATGTCTCATGTCTCATGTCTCATGTCTCATGTCTCATGTCTCATGTCTCATGTCTCATGTCTCATGTCTCATGTCTCATGTCTCATGTCTCTTGTCTCTTGTCTCATGTCTCTTGTCTCATGTCTCTTGTCTCTTGTCTCTTGTCTCTTGTCTCTTGTCTCTTGTCTCTTGTCTCTTGTCTCTTGTCTCTTGTCTCTTGTCTCTTGTCTCTTGTCTCTTGTCTCTTGTCTCTTGTCTCATGTCTCATGTCTCATGTCTCATGTCTCATGTCTCATGTCTCATGTCTCATGTCTCATGTCTCTTGTCTCTTGTCTCATGTCTCATGTCTCATGTCTCTTGTCTCTTGTCTCTTGTCTCTTGTCTCTTGTCTCTTGTCTCTTGTCTCTTGTCTCTTGTCTCTTGTCTCTTGTCTCTTGTCTCTTGTCTCTTGTCTCTTGTCTCTTGTCTCTTGTCTCTTGTCTCTTGTCTCTTGTCTCTTGTCTCTTGTCTCATGCCCCATGCCCCATGCCCCATGCCCCATGCCCCATGCCCCATGCCCCATGCCCCATGCCCCATGCCCCATGCCCCATGCCCCATGCCCCATTGCCCATGTCCCATGTCCCATGTCCCATGCCCCATGCCATGCCATGCCCCATGGCCCCATGCCCCATGTCCCCATGTCCATGTCCCATGTCCCATGCCCATGTCCCATGTCCTTGTCCCATGTCTCTTGTCCCATGCCCCATGCCCCATGCCCCATGCCCCATGCCCCATGTCCCATGTCCCATGTCCCATGTCCCATGTCCCATGTCCCATGTCCCATGTCCCATGTCCCATGTCCCATGTCCCATGTCCCATGTCCCATGTCCCATGTCCCATGTCCCATGTCCCCATGTCCCCATGCCCCATGTCACATGTCGCATGTCCCATGTCACATGTCCCATGCCCCATGTCCCATGCCCCATGTCCCTTGTCCCCATGTCCCATGTCATGTCCATGTCCATGTCCTCATGTCCCCATGTCCCATGTCCCATGTCCCATGTCCCATGTCCCATGTCCATGTCCATGTCCATGTCCCCATGTCTCATGTCCCATGTCATGTCCCATGTCCCATGTCCCATGTCTCATGCATCATGTCTCATGTCTCATGTCCCATGTCTCATGTCTCATGTCCCATGTCTCATGTCTCATGTCCCATGTCCCATGTCTCATGTCTCATGTCCCATGTCTCATGTCTCATGTCTCATGTCTCATGTCCCATGTCTCATGTCTCATGTCTCATGTCTCATGTCTCATGTCTCATGTCTCATGTCTCATGTCTCATGTCTCATGTCTCATGTCTCATGTCTCATGTCTCATGTCTCATGTCTCATGTCTCATGTCTCATGTCTATGTCTCATGTCTCATGTCTCATGTCTCATGTCTCATGTCTCATGTCTCATGTCTCATGTCTCATGTCTCATGTCTCATGTCTCATGTCTCATGTCTCATGTCTCATGTCTCATGTCTCATGTCTCATGTCTCATGTCTCATGTCTCATGTCTCATGTCTCATGTCTCATGTCTCATGTCTCATGTCTCATGTCTCATGTCTCATGTCTCATGTCTCATGTCTCATGTCTCATGTCTCATGTCTCATGTCTCATGTCTCATGTCTCATGTCTCATGTCTCATGTCTCATGTCTCATGTCTCATGTCTCATGTCTCATGTCTCATGTCTCATGTCTCATGTCTCATGTCTCATGTCTCATGTCTCTTGTCTCATGTCTCTTGTCTCATGTCTCTTGTCTCATGTCTCATGTCTCATGTCTCATGTCTCATGTCTCATGTCTCATGTCTCATGTCTCATGTCTCATGTCTCATGTCTCATGTCTCATGTCTCATGTCTCATGTCTCATGTCTCATGTCTCATGTCTCATGTCTTATGTCTCATGTCTCATGTCTCATGTCTCATGTCTCATGTCTCATGTCTCATGTCTCATGTCTCATGTCTCATGTCTCATGTCTCATGTCTCATGTCTCATGTCTCATGTCTCATGTCTCATGTCTCATGTCTCATGTCTCATGTCTCATGTCTCATGTCTCATGTCTCATGTCTCATGTCTCATGTCTCATGTCTCATGTCTCATGTCTCATGTCTCATGTCATGTCTCATGTCTCATGTCTCATGTCTCATGTCTCATGTCTCATGTCTCATGTCTCATGTCTCATGTCTCATGTCTCATGTCTCATGTCTCATGTCTCATGTCTCATGTCTCATGTCTCATGTCTCATGTCTCATGTCTCATGTCTCATGTCTCATGTCTCATGTCTCATGTCTCATGTCTCATGTCTCATGTCTCATGTCTCATGTCTCATGTCTCATGTCTCATGTCTCATGTCTCATGTCTCATGTCTCATGTCTCATGTCATGTCTCATGTCTCATGTCTCATGTCTCATGTCTCATGTCTCATGTCTCATGTCTCATGTCTCATGTCTCATGTCTCATGTCTCATGTCTCATGTCTCATGTCTCATGTCTCATGTCTCATGTCTCATGTCTCATGTCTCATGTCTCATGTCTCATGTCTCATGTCTCATGTCTCATGTCTCATGTCTCATGTCTCATGTCTCATGTCTCATGTCTCATGTCTCATGTCTCATGTCTCATGTCTCATGTCTCATGTCTCTTGTCTCTTGTCTCTTGTCTCATGTCTCATGTCTCATGTCTCATGTCTCATGTCTCATGTCTCATGTCTCTTGTCTCTTGTCTCTTGTCTCTTGTCTCTTGTCTCTTGTCTCTTGTCTCTTGTCTCTTGTCTCATGTCTCTTGTCTCTTGTCTCTTGTCTCTTGTCTCTTGTCTCTTGTCTCTTGTCTCTTGTCTCTTGTCTCTTGTCTCTTGTCTCTTGTCTCTTGTCTCTTGTCTCTTGTCTCTTGTCTCTTGTCTCTTGTCTCTTGTCTCTTGTCTCTTGTCTCTTGTCTCTTGTCTCTTGTCTCTTGTCTCTCGTCTCTTGTCTCATGTCTCATGTCTCATGTCTCATGTCTCATGCCCATGCCCCATGCCCCATGCCCCATGCCCCATGCCCCATGCCCCATGCGCCATGCCCCATGCCCCATGCCCCATGCCCCATGCCCCATGCCCATGCCCCATGCCCCATGCCCCATGCCCCATGCCCCATGCCCCATGCCCCATGCCCCATGCCCCATGCCCCATGCCCCATGCCCCATGCCCCATGCCCCATGCCCCATGCCCCATGCCCCATGCCCCATGTCTCATGTCTCATGTCTCATGTCTCATGTCTCATGTCTCATGTCTCATGTCTCATGTCTCATGTCTCATGTCTCATGTCTCATGTCTCATGTCTCATGTCTCATGTCTCATGTCTCATGTCTCATGTCTCATGTCTCATGTCTCATGTCTCATGTCTCATGTCTCATGTCTCATGTCTCATGTCTCATGTCTCTTGTCTCATGTCTCTTGTCTCATGTCTCATGTCTCATGTCTCATGTCTCATGTCTCATGTCTCATGTCTCATGTCTCTTGTCTCATGTCTCATGTCTCATGTCTCATGTCTCATGTCTCATGTCTCATGTCTCATGTCTCATGTCTCATGTCTCATGTCTCATGTCTCATGTCTCATGTCTCTTGTCTCTTGTCTCTTGTCTCTTGTCTCATGTCTCATGTCTCATGTCTCATGTCTCATGTCTCATGTCTCATGTCTCATGTCCCATGTCTCATGTCTCATGTCTCATGTCTCATGTCTCATGTCTCATGTCTCATGTCTCATGTCTCATGTCTCATGTCTCATGTCTCATGTCTCATGTCTCATGTCTCATGTCTCATGTCTCATGTCTCATGTCTCTTGTCTCATGTCTCATGTCTCATGTCTCATGTCTCATGTCTCATGTCTCATGTCTCATGTCTCATGTCTCATGTCTCATGTCTCATGTCTCATGTCTCATGTCCCATGTCTCATGTCTCATGTCTCATGTCTCATGTCTCATGTCTCATGTCTCATGTCTCATGTCTCATGTCTCATGTCTCATGTCTCATGTCTCATGTCTCATGTCTCATGTCTCATGTCTCATGTCTCATGTCTCATGTCTCATGTCTCATGTCTCATGTCTCATGTCTCATGTCTCATGTCTCATGTCTCATGTCTCATGTCTCATGTCTCATGTCTCATGTCTCATGTCTCATGTCTCATGTCTCATGTCTCATGTCTCATGTCTCATGTCTCATGTCTCATGTCTCATGTCTCATGTCTCATGTCTCATGTCTCATGTCTCATGTCTCATGTCTCATGTCTCATGTCTCATGTCTCATGTCTCATGTCTCATGTCTCATGTCTCATGTCTCATGTCTCATGTCTCTTGTCTCTTGTCTCTTGTCTCATGTCTCTTGTCTCTTGTCTCTTGTCTCATGTCTCTTGTCTCTTGTCTCATGTCTCATGTCTCATGTCTCATGTCTCATGTCTCATGTCTCATGTCTCATGTCTCATGTCTCATGTCTCATGTCTCATGTCTCATGTCTCATGTCTCATGTCTCATGTCTCATGTCTCATGTCTCATGTCTCATGTCTCATGTCTCATGTCTCATGTCTCATGTCTCATGTCTCATGTCTCATGTCTCATGTCTCATGTCTCATGTCTCATGTCTCATGTCTCATGTCTCATGTCTCATGTCTCATGTCTCATGTCTCATGTCTCATGTCTCATGTCTCATGTCTCTTGTCTCTTGTCTCATGTCTCATGTCTCATGTCTCATGTCTCATGTCTCATGTCTCATGTCTCATGTCTCATGTCTCATGTCTCATGTCTCATGTCTCATGTCTCATGTCTCATGTCTCATGTCTCATGTCTCATGTCTCATGTCTCATGTCTCATGTCTCATGTCTCATGTCTCATGTCTCTTCTCTCTTGTCTCTTGTCTCTTGTCTCTTGTCTCTTGTCTCTTGTCTCTTGTCTCTTGTCTCTTGTCTCTTGTCTCTTGTCTCTTGTCTCTTGTCTCTTGTCTCTTGTCTCTTGTCTCTTGTCTCTTGTCTCTTGTCTCATGTCTCATGTCTCATGTCTCATGTCTCATGTCTCATGTCTCATGTCTCATGTCTCATGTCTCATGTCTCATGTCTCATGTCTCATGTCTCATGTCTCATGTCTCATGTCTCATGTCTCATGTCTCATGTCTCATGTCTCATGTCTCATGTCTCATGTCTCATGTCTCATGTCTCATGTCTCATGTCTCATGTCTCATGTCTCATGTCTCATGTCTCATGTCTCATGTCTCATGTCTCATGTCTCATGCCTCATGTCTCATGTCTCATGCCTCATGCCTCATGTCTCATGTCTCATGTCTCATGTCTCATGTCTCATGTCTCATGTCTCATGTCTCATGTCTCATGTCTCATGTCTCATGTCTCATGTCTCATGTCTCATGTCTCATGTCTCATGTCTCATGTCTCATGTCTCATGTCTCATGTCTCATGTCTCATGTCTCATGTCTCATGTCTCATGTCTCATGTCTCATGTCTCATGTCTCATGTCTCATGTCTCATGTCTCATGTCCCATGTCTCATGTCTCATGTCTCATGTCTCATGTCTCATGTCTCATGTCGCATGTCTCATGTCCCATGTCTCATGTCTCATGTCTCATGTCTCATGTCTCATGTCTCATGTCTCATGTCTCATGTCTCATGTCTCATGTCTCATGTCTCATGTCTCATGTCTCATGTCTCATGTCCCATGTCCCATGTCCCATGTCCCATGTCCCATGTCCCATGTCCCATGTCTCATGTCTCATGTCTCATGTCTCATGTCTCATGTCTCATGTCTCATGTCTCATGTCTCATGTCTCATGTCTCATGTCTCATGTCTCATGTCTCATGTCTCATGTCTCATGTCTCATGTCTCATGTCTCATGTCCCATGTCTCATGTCTCATGTCTCATGTCTCATGTCTCATGTCTCATGTCTCATGTCTCATGTCTCATGTCTCATGTCTTATGTCTCATGTCTCATGTCTCATGTCTCATGTCTCATGTCTCATGTCTCATGTCTCATGTCTCATGTCTCATGTCTCATGTCTCATGTCTCATGTCTCATGTCTCATGTCTCATGTCTCATGTCTCATGTCTCATGTCTCATGTCTCATGTCTCATGTCTCATGTCTCATGTCTCATGTCTCATGTCTCATGTCTCATGTCTCATGTCTCATGTCTCATGTCTCATGTCTCATGTCTCATGTCTCATGTCTCATGTCTCATGTCTCATGTCTCATGTCTCATGTCTCATGTCTCATGTCTCATGTCTCATGTCTCATGTCTCATGTCTCATGTCTCATGTCTCATGTCTCATGTCTCATGTCTCATGTCTCATGTCTCATGTCTCATGTCTCATGTCTCATGTCTCATGTCTCATGTCTCATGTCTCATGTCTCATGTCTCATGTCTCATGTCTCATGTCTCATGTCTCATGTCTCATGTCTCATGTCTCATGTCTCATGTCTCTTGTCTCATGTCTCATGTCTCATGTCTCATGTCTCATGTCTCATGTCTCATGTCTCATGTCTCATGTCTCATGTCTCATGTCTCATGTCTCATGTCTCTTGTCTCTTGTCTCTTGTCTCTTGTCTCTTGTCTCTTGTCTCTTGTCTCATGTCTCATGTCTCATGTCTCATGTCTCATGTCTCATGTCTCATGTCTCATGTCTCATGTCTCATGTCTCATGTCTCATGTCTCATGTCTCATGTCTCATGTCTCATGTCTCATGTCTCATGTCTCATGTCTCATGTCTCATGTCTCATGTCTCATGTCTCATGTCTCATGTCTCATGTCTCATGTCTCATGTCTCATGTCTCATGTCTCATGTCTCTTGTCTCTTGTCTCTTGTCTCTTGTCTCTTGTCTCTTGTCTCTTGTCTCTTGTCTCTTGTCTCTTGTCTCTTGTCTCTGTCTCTTGTCTCATGTCTCTTGTCTCTTGTCTCATGTCTCATGTCTCATGTCTCATGTCTCATGTCTCATGTCTCATGTCTCATGTCTCATGTCTCATGTCTCATGTCTCATGTCTCATGTCTCATGTCTCATGTCTCATGTCTCATGTCTCATGTCTCATGTCTCATGTCTCATGTCTCATGTCTCATGTCTCATGTCACATGTCTCATGTCTCATGTCTCATGTCTCATGTCTCATGTCTCATGTCTCATGTCTCATGTCTCATGCCTCATGCCTCATGCCTCATGTCTCATGTCTCATGTCTCATGTCTCATGTCCATGCCCCATGTCTCATGCCCCATGCCCCATGCCCCATGCCCCATGCCCCATGTCTCATGCCCCATGCCCATGTCCCATGCCCATGCCCCATGTCTCATGCCCATGCCCATGTCTCATGCCATGTCCATGTCCCATGTCCATGTCTCATGTCCCATGTCCATGTCTCATGTCCCCATGTCTCATGTCCCATGTCTCATGTCTCATGTCTCATGTCTCATGTCCCATGTCTCATGTCTCATGTCTCATGTCTCATGTCTCATGTCTCATGTCTCATGTCTCATGTCTCATGTCCCATGTCTCATGTCTCATGCCCATGTCTCATGTCATGTCTCATGTCCCCATGCCATGCCCCATGTTCATGTCTCATGCCCCATGTCCCATGTCTCATGTCCATGTCTCATGCCCCATGCCCCATGTCTCATGTCCCCATGTCGTCCCATGTCATGCCCATGTCCCATGTCTCATTGTTCATGTCCCATGTCTTGTCCATGTCTCTTGTCCATGTCCATGTCCCATGTCTTTGCCATTGCATGTCCCATGTCTCTTCCATTGTCTCATGTCTCATGTCTCATGTCCCATGTCTCTTGTCATGTCATGTCTCATGTCCATGTCCATGTCTCATGTCTCATGTCCATGTCTCATGTCTCATGTCCCATGTCCCATGTCTCATGTCTCATTGTCTCATGTCCCATGTCTCATGTCTCATGTCCCATGTCTCATGTCTCATGTCTCATGTCTCTTGTCTCATGTCTCATGTCTCATGTCTCATGTCTCATGTCTCATGTCTCTTGTCTCATGTCTCATGTCTCATGTCTCATGTCTCATGTCTCATGTCTCATGTCTCATGTATCATGTCTCATGTCTCATGTCTCATGTCTCATGTCTCATGTCTCATGTCTCATGTCTCATGTCTCATGTCTCATGTCTCATGTCTCATGTCTCATGTCTCATGTCTCATGTCTCATGTCTCATGTCTCATGTCTCATGTCTCATGTCTCATGTCTCATGTCTCATGTCTCATGTCTCATGTCTCATGTCTCATGTCTCATGTCTCATGTCTCATGTCTCTTGTCTCATGTCTCATGTCTCATGTCTCATGTCTCATGTCTCATGTCTCATGTCTCATGTCTCATGTCTCATGTCTCATGTCTCATGTCTCATGTCTCATGTCTCATGTCTCATGTCTCATGTCTCATGTCTCTTGTCTCATGTCTCATGTCTCATGTCTCTTGTCTCATGTCTCATGTCTCATGTCTCATGTCTCATGTCTCTTGTCTCATGTCTCTTGTCTCATGTCTCATGTCTCATGTCTCATGTCTCATGTCTCATGTCTCATGTCTCATGTCTCATGTCTCATGTCTCATGTCTCATGTCTCATGTCTCATGTCTCATGTCTCATGTCTCATGTCTCATGTCTCATGTCTCATGTCTCATGTCTCATGTCTCATGTCTCATGTCTCATGTCTCATGTCTCATGTCTCATGTCTCATGTCTCATGTCTCATGTCTCATGTCTCATGTCTCATGTCTCATGTCTCATGTCTCATGTCTCATGTCTCATGTCTCATGTCTCATGTCTCATGTCTCATGTCTCATGTCTCATGTCTCATGTCTCATGTCTCATGTCTCATGTCTCATGTCTCATGTCTCATGTCTCATGTCTCATGTCTCATGTCTCATGTCTCATGTCTCATGTCTCATGTCTCATGTCTCATGTCTCATGTCTCATGTCTCATGTCTCATGTCTCATGTCTCATGTCTCATGTCTCATGTCTCATGTCTCATGTCTCATGTCTCATGTCTCATGTCTCATGTCTCATGTCTCATGTCTCATGTCTCATGTCTCATGTCTCATGTCTCATGTCTCATGTCTCATGTCTCATGTCTCATGTCTCATGTCTCATGTCTCATGTCTCATGTCTCATGTCTCATGTCTCATGTCTCATGTCTCATGTCTCATGTCTCTTGTCTCTTGTCTCTTGTCTCATGTCTCTTGTCTCTTGTCTCTTGTCTCTTGTCTCTTGTCTCTTGTCTCTTGTCTCTTGTCTCTTGTCTCTTGTCTCTTGTCTCTTGTCTCTTGTCTCTTGTCTCTTGTCTCTTGTCTCATGTCTCTTGTCTCTTGTCTCTTGTCTCTTGTCTCTTGTCTCTTGTCTCTTGTCTCTTGTCTCTTGTCTCTTGTCTCTTGTCTCTTGTCTCTTGTCTCTTGTCTCTTGTCTCTTGTCTCTTGTCTCTTGTCTCTTGTCTCTTGTCTCATGTCTCTTGTCTCATGTCTCATGTCTCATGTCTCATGTCTCATGTCTCATGTCTCATGTCTCATGTCTCATGTCTCATGTCTCATGTCTCATGTCTCATGTCTCATGTCTCATGTCTCATGTCTCATGTCTCATGTCTCATGTCTCATGTCTCATGTCTCATGTCTCATGTCTCATGTCTCATGTCTCATGTCTCATGTCTCATGTCTCATGTCTCATGTCTCATGTCTCATGTCTCATGTCTCATGTCTCATGTCTCATGTCTCATGTCTCATGTCTCATGTCTCATGTCTCATGTCTCATGTCTCATGTCTCATGTCTCATGTCTCATGTCTCATGTCTCATGTCTCATGTCTCATGTCTCATGTCTCATGTCTCATGTCTCATGTCTCATGTCTCATGTCTCATGTCTCATGTCTCATGTCTCATGTCTCATGTCTCATGTCTCATGTCTCATGTCTCATGTCTCATGTCTCATGTCTCATGTCTCATGTCTCATGTCTCATGTCTCATGTCTCATGTCTCATGTCTCATGTCTCATGTCTCATGTCTCATGTCTCATGTCTCATGTCTCATGTCTCATGTCTCATGTCTCATGTCTCATGTCTCATGTCTCATGTCTCATGTCTCATGTCTCTTGTCTCATGTCTCATGTCTCATGTCTCATGTCTCATGTCTCATGTCTCTTGTCTCTTGTCTCTTGTCTCATGTCTCTGTCTCTGTCTCATGTCTCATGTCTCATGTCTCATGTCTCATGTCTCTTGTCTCATGTCTCATGTCTCATGTCTCATGTCTCATGTCTCATGTCTCATGTCTCATGTCTCATGTCTCATGTCTCATGTCTCATGTCTCATGTCTCATGTCTCATGTCTCATGTCTCTTGTCTCTTGTCTCTTGTCTCTTGTCTCTTGTCTCTTGTCTCTTGTCTCTTGTCTCTTGTCTCTTGTCTCTTGTCTCTTGTCTCTTGTCTCTTGTCTCTTGTCTCTTGTCTCTTGTCTCTTGTCTCTTGTCTCTTGTCTCATGTCTCTTGTCTCTTGTCTCATGTCTCATGTCTCATGTCTCATGTCTCATGTCTCATGTCTCATGTCTCATGTCTCATGTCTCATGTCTCATGTCTCATGTCTCATGTCTCATGTCTCATGTCTCATGTCTCATGTCTCATGTCTCATGTCTCATGTCTCATGTCTCATGTCTCATGTTCATGTCTCATGTCTCATGTCTCATGTCTCATGTCTCATGTCTCATGTCTCATGTCTCATGTCTCATGTCTCATGTCTCATGTCTCATGTCTCATGTCTCATGTCTCATGTCTCATGTCTCATGTCTCATGTCTCATGTCTCTTGTCTCATGTCTCATGTCTCATGTCTCATGTCTCATGTCTCATGTCTCATGTCTCATGTCTCATGTCTCATGTCTCATGTCTCATGTCTCATGTCTCATGTCTCATGTCTCATGTCTCATGTCTCATGTCTCATGTCATGTCTCATGTCTCATGTCTCATGTCTCATGTCTCATGTCTCATGTCTCATGTCTCATGTCTCATGTCTCATGTCTCATGTCTCATGTCTCATGTCTCATGTCTCATGTCTCATGTCTCATGTCTCATGTCTCATGTCTCATGTCTCATGTCTCATGTCTCATGTCTCATGTCTCATGTCTCATGTCTCATGTCTCATGTCTCATGTCTCATGTCTCATGTCTCATGTCTCTTGTCTCTTGTCTCTTGTCTCTTGTCTCTTGTCTCTTGTCTCTTGTCTCTTGTCTCTTGTCTCTTGTCTCTTGTCTCTTGTCTCTTGTCTCTTGTCTCTTGTCTCTTGTCTCTTGTCTCTTGTCTCTTGTCTCTTGTCTCTTGTCTCTTGTCTCTTGTCTCTTGTCTCTTGTCTCTTGTCTCTTGTCTCTTGTCTATTGTCTCTTGTCTCTTGTCTCTTGTCTCTTGTCTCTTGTCTCTTGTCTCTTGTCTCTTGTCTCTTGTCTCTTGTCTCTTGTCTCATGTCTCATGTCTCATGTCTCATGTCTCTTGTCTCATGTCTCATGTCTCATGTCTCATGTCTCATGTCTCATGTCTCATGTCTCATGTCTCATGTCTCATGTCTCATGTCTCATGTCTCATGTCTCATGTCTCATGTCTCATGTCTCATGTCTCATGTATGCTATCTCATGTCTCATGTCTCATGTTCATGTCTCATGTCTCATGTCTCATGTCTCATGTTCCCATCCCCATGCCCCATGCCCCATGCCCATGTCTCATGTCATGTCCATGCCCATGTCTCATGTCTCATGTCAATGTCTCATGTCTCATGTCTCATGTCTCATGTCTCATGTCTCATGTCTCATGTCTCATGTCTTATGTCTCATGTCTCATGTCTCATGTCTCATGTCTCATGTCTCATGTCTCATGTCTCATGTCTCATGTCTCATGTCTCATGTCTCATGTCTCATGTCTCATGTCTCATGTCTCATGTCACATGTCTCATGTCTCATGTCTCATGTCTCATGTCTCATGTCTCATGTCTCATGTCTCATGTTCATGTCTCATGTCTCATGTCCATGTCTCATGTCTCTCATGTCTCATGTCTCATGTCTCATGTCTCATGTCTTTGTCTCATGTCCTTGTCTTGTCTCATGTCATGTCATGTCTCATGTCTCATGTCTCATGTCATGTCTCATGTCTCATGTCTCATGTCTCATGTCTCATGTCTCATGTCTCTTGTCTCATGTCTCATGTCTCATGTCTCATGTCTCATGTCTCATGTCCCATGTCTCATGTCTCATGTCTCATGTCTCATGTCTCATGTCTCATGTCTCATGTCTCATGTCTCATGTCTCATGTCTCATGTCTCATGTCTCATGTCTTGCCCATGTCTCATTGTCCATCATGTCTCATGTCTCATGTCTCATGTCTCATGTCTCATGTCTCATGTCTCATGTCTCATGTCTCATGTCTCATGTCTCATGCCCCATGTCTCATGTCTCATGTCTCATGTCTCATGTCTCATGTCTCATGTCTCATGTCTCATGTCTCATGTCTCATGTCTCATGTCTCATGTCTCATGTCTCATGTCTCATGTCTCATGTCTCATGTCTCTTGTCTCATGTCTCATGTCTCATGTCTCATGTCTCATGTCCCATGTCATGTCTCATGTCATGTCTCATGTCTCATGTCTCATGTCCCATCTGTCTCATGTCTCATGTCTCATGTCCATGTCTCATGTCTCATGTCCATGTCTCATGTCATGTCCATGTCTCATGTCTCATGTCTCATGTCTCATGTCTCATGTCTCATGTCTCATGTCTCATGTCTCATGTCTCATGTCTCATGCCCCATGTCTCATGCCCCATGTCTCATGCCCCATGTCCCATGCCCCATGTCCCATGCCCCATGCCCCATGTCTCATGTCCCATGTCCCATGTCCCATGTCCCATGTCCATGTCTCATGTCTCATGTCCATGTCTCATGTCCATGTCCATGCCCATGTCCATGCCCATGTCCCATGTCCCATGTCTCATGTCTCATGTCCCATGTCTCATGTCCATGTCCATGTCATGTCTCATGTCTCATGTCTCATGTCCCATGTCTCATGTCCCATGTCCCATGTCCCATGTCCATGTCCCATGTCCCATGTCCCATGTCTCATGTCCCATGTCCATGTCCCATGTCCCATGTCTCATGTCCCATGTCATGTCCCATGTCCATGTCCCATGTCCCATGTCTCATGTCTCATGTCCCATGTCCATGTCTCATGTCTCATGTCCCATGTCCCCATGTCCCATGTCCATGTCCATGTCCCATGTCTCATGTCTCATGTCTCATGTCCCATGTCCATGTCCATGTCCCATGTCCCATGTCCCATGTCCCATGTCCCATGTCTCATGTCTCATGTCCCATGTCCATGTCCCATGTCCATGTCATGTCCCTTGTCCCATTGTCTCATGTCCCATGTCTCCATGTCCCATGCCCATGTCTCATGTCCATGTCCCATGCCCATGTCCCCATGCCCATGTCATGTCCCATGTCCCATGTCTCATGTCCCATGTCCCATGTCTCATGTCTCATGTCCATGTCCCATGTCTCATGTCCCATGTCCCATGTCTCATGTCCCATGTCCATGTCCCTTGTCATGTCTCATGTCCCATGTCATGTCCCATGTCTCTTGTCTCATGTCTCATGTCTCATGTCTCATGTCTCATGTCTCATGTCTCATGTCTCATGTCTCATGTCTCATGTCTCATGTCTCATGTCTCATGTCTCATGTCTCTGTCTCTGTCTCATGTCTCATGTCTCATGTCTCATGTCTCATGTCTCATGTCTCATGTCTCATGTCTCATGTCTCATGTCTCTTGTCTCATGTCTCATGTCTCATGTCTCATGTCTCATGTCTCATGTCTCATGTCTCATGTCTCATGTCTCATGTCTCATGTCTCATGTCTCATGTCTCATGTCTCATGTCTCATGTCTCATGTCTCATGTCTCATGTCTCATGTCTCATGTCTCATGTCTCATGTCTCATGTCTCATGTCTCATGTCTCTTGTCTCTTGTCTCTTGTCTCTTGTCTCATGTCTCATGTCTCATGTCTCATGTCTCTTGTCTCTTGTCTCTTGTCTCTTGTCTCTTGTCTCTTGTCTCTTGTCTCTTGTCTCTTGTCTCTTGTCTCTTGTCTCTTGTCTCTTGTCTCTTGTCTCTTGTCTCTTGTCTCATGTCTCATGTCTCTTGTCTCTTGTCTCTTGTCTCATGTCTCATGTCTCATGTCTCATGTCTCATGTCTCATGTCTCATGTCTCATGTCTCATGTCTCATGTCTCATGTCTCATGTCTCATGTCTCATGTCTCATGTCTCATGTCTCATGTCTCATGTCTCATGTCTCATGTCTCATGTCTCATGTCTCATGTCTCATGTCTCATGTCTCATGTCTCATGTCTCATGTCTCATGTCTCATGTCTCATGTCTCATGTCTCATGTCTCATGTCTCATGTCTCATGTCTCATGTCTCATGTCTCATGTCTCATGTCTCATGTCTCATGTCTCATGTCTCATGTCTCATGTCTCATGTCTCATGTCTCATGTCTCATGTCTCATGTCTCATGTCTCATGTCTCATGTCTCATGTCTCATGTCTCATGTCTCATGTCTCATGTCTCATGTCTCATGTCTCATGTCTCATGTCTCATGTCTCATGTCTCATGTCTCATGTCTCATGTCTCATGTCTCATGTCTCATGTCTCATGTCTCATGTCTCATGTCTCATGTCTCATGTCTCATGTCTCATGTCTCATGTCTCATGTCTCATGTCTCATGTCTCATGTCTCATGTCTCATGTCTCATGTCTCATGTCTCATGTCTCATGTCTCATGTCTCATGTCTCATGTCTCATGTCTCATGTCTCATGTCTCATGTCTCATGTCTCATGTCTCATGTCTCATGTCTCATGTCTCATGTCTCTTGTCTCTTGTCTCTTGTCTCTTGTCTCTTGTCTCTTGTCTCTTGTCTCTTGTCTCTTGTCTCTTGTCTCATGTCTCTTGTCTCTTGTCTCTTGTCTCTTGTCTCTTGTCTCTTGTCTCTTGTCTCTTGTCTCTTGTCTCTTGTCTCTTGTCTCTTGTCTCTTGTCTCTTGTCTCTTGTCTCTTGTCTCTTGTCTCTTGTCTCTTGTCTCTTGTCTCATGTCTCTTGTCTCTTGTCTCTTGTCTCTTGTCTCTTGTCTCTTGTCTCTTGTCTCTTGTCTCTTGTCTCTTGTCTCTTGTCTCTTGTCTCATGTCTCATGTCTCATGTCTCATGTCTCATGTCTCATGTCTCATGTCATGCCCATGTGCCCATGTCCATGCCCCATGCCCCATGCCCCATGCCCCATGCCCCATGCCCATGCCCCATGCCCATGCCCCATGCCCATGCCCCATGCCCCATGATGCCCCATGCCCATGCGCCATGCGCCATGCCCCATGCCCCATGCCCCATGCCCATGCCCCATGCCCATGCCCATGCCCATGCCCCATGCCCATGCCCCATGCCCCATGCCCATGCCCATGCCCCTCATGCCCCATGCCCCATGCCCCATGTCTCCATGTCCATGTCCCATGTTGCCCCATGCCCATGCCCCATGTCCATGCCCCATGCCCCATGTCTCATGTCCATGTCTCATGTCTCATGTCTCATGTCTCATGTCTCATGTCTCATGTCTCATGTCTCATGTCTCATGTCTCATGTCTCATGTCTCATGTCTCATGTCTCATGTCTCATGTCTCATGTCTCATGTTATGTCTCATGTCTCATGTCTCATGTCTCTGTCTCATGTCTCATGTCTCATGTCTCATGTCTCATGTCTCATGTCTCATGTCTCATGTCTCATGTCTCATGTCTCATGTCTCATGTCTCATGTCTCATGTCTCATGTCTCATGTCTCATGTCTCATGTCTCATGTCTCATGTCTCATGTCTCATGTCTCATGTCTCATGTCTCATGTCTCATGTCTCATGTCTCATGTCTCATGTTCATGTCTCATGTCTCATGTCTCATTGTCTCATGTCTCATGTCATGTCTCATGTCTCATTGTCTCATGTCTCATGTCTCATGTCTCTTGTCTCTTGTCTCATGTCTCATGTCTCATGTCTCATGTCTCTTGTCTCATGTCTCTTGTCTCATGTCTCATGTCTCTTGTCTCATGTCTCATGTCTCATGTCTCATGTCTCTTGTCTCTTGTCTCATGTCTCATGTCTCATGTCTCATGTCTCATGTCTCATGTCTCATGTCTCATGTCTCATGTCTCATGTCTCATGTCTCATGTCTCATGTCTCATGTCTCATGTCTCATGTCTCATGTCTCATGTCTCATGTCTCATGTCTCATGTCTCATGTCTCATGTCTCATGTCTCATGTCTCATGTCTCATGTCTCATGTCTCATGTCTCATGTCTCATGTCTCATGTCTCATGTCTCATGTCTCATGTCTCATGTCTCATGTCTCATGTCTCATGTCTCATGTCTCATGTCTCATGTCTCATGTCTCATGTCTCATGTCTCATGTCTCATGTCTCATGTCTCATGTCTCATGTCTCATGTCTCATGTCTCATGTCTCATGTCTCATGTCTCATGTCTCATGTCTCATGTCTCATGTCTCATGTCTCATGTCTCATGTCTCATGTCTCATGTCTCATGTCTCATGTCTCATGTCTCATGTCTCATGTCTCATGTCTCATGTCTCATGTCTCATGTCTCATGTCTCATGTCTCATGTCTCATGTCTCATGTCTCATGTCTCATGTCTCATGTCTCATGTCTCATGTCTCATGTCTCATGTCTCATGTCTCATGTTCATGTCTCATGTCTCATGTCTCATGTCTCATGTCTCATGTCTCATGTCTCATGTCTCATGTCTCATGTCTCATGTCTCATGTCTCATGTCTCATGTCTCATGTCTCATGTCTCATGTCTCATGTCTCATGTCTCATGTCTCATGTCTCTTGTCTCTTGTCTCTTGTCTCTTGTCTCTTGTCTCTTGTCTCTTGTCTCTTGTCTCTTGTCTCTTGTCTCTTGTCTCTTGTCTCTTGTCTCTTGTCTCTTGTCTCTTGTCTCTTGTCTCTTGTCTCTTGTCTCTTGTCTCTTGTCTCTTGTCTCTTGTCTCTTGTCTCTTGTCTCTTGTCTCTTGTCTCATGTCTCTTGTCTCTTGTCTCTTGTCTCTTGTCTCTTGTCTCTTGTCTCTTGTCTCTTGTCTCTTGTCTCTTGTCTCTTGTCTCTTGTCTCTTGTCTCTTGTCTCTTGTCTCTTGTCTCTTGTCTCTTGTCTCATGTCTCATGTCTCATGTCCCATGCCCCATGCCCCATGTCTCATGTCTCATGTCTCATGTCTCATGTCTCATGTCACATGTCTCATGTCTCATGTCTCATGTCTCATGTCTCATGTCTCATGCCCCATGTCTCATGTCTCATGTCTCATGTCTCATGTCTCATGTCTCATGTCCCATGTCTCATGTCTCATGTCTCATGTCTCATGTCTCATGTCTCATGTCTCATGTCTCATGTCTCATGTCTCATGTCTCATGTCTCATGTCTCATGTCTCATGTCTCATGTCTCATGTCTCATGTCTCATGTCTCATGTCCCATGTCCCATGTCTCATGTCTCATGTCTCATGTCTCATGTCTCATGTCTCATGTCTCATGTCTCATGTCTCATGTCTCATGTCTCATGTCTCATGTCTCATGTCTCATGTCCCATGTCCCATGTCTCATGTCTCATGTCTCATGTCTCATGTCTCATGTCTCATGTCTCATGTCTCATGTCTCATGTCTCATGTCTCATGTCTCATGTCTCATGTCTCATGTCTCATGTCTCATGTCTCATGTCTCATGTCTCATGTCTCATGTCTCATGTCTCATGTCTCATGTCTCATGTCTCATGTCTCATGTCTCATGTCTCATGTCTCATGTCTCATGTCTCATGTCTCATGTCTCATGTCTCATGTCTCATGTCTCATGTCTCATGTCTCATGTCTCATGTCTCATGTCTCATGTCTCATGTCTCATGTCTCATGTCTCATGTCTCATGTCTCATGTCTCATGTCTCATGTCTATGTCTCATGTCTCATGTCTCATGTCTCATGTCTCATGTCTCATGTCTCATGTCTCATGTCTCATGTCTCATGTCTCATGTCTCATGTCTCATGTCTCATGTCTCATGTCTATGTCTCATGTCTCATGTCTCATGTCTCATGTCTCATGTCTCATGTCTCATGTCTCATGTCTCATGTCTCATGTCTCATGTCTCATGTCTCATGTCTCATGTCTCATGTCTCATGTCTCATGTCTCATGTCTCATGTCTCATGTCTCATGTCTCATGTCTCATGTCTCATGTCTCATGTCTCATGTCTCATGTCTCATGTCTCATGTCTCATGTCTCATGTCTCATGTCTCATGTCTCATGTCTCATGTCTCATGTCTCATGTCTCATGTCTCATGTCTCATGTCTCATGTCTCATGTCTCATGTCTCATGTCTCATGTCTTATGTCTCATGTCTCATGTCTCATGTCTCATGTCTCATGTTGTCATGTCTCATGTCTCATGTCTCATGTCTCATGTCTGTCTCATGTCTCATGTCTCATGTCTCATGTCTCATGTCTCATGTCTCATGTCTCATGTCTCATGTCTCATGTCTCATGTCTCATGTCTCATGTCTCATGTCTCATGTCTCATGTCTCATGTCTCATGTCTCATGTCCCATGTCCCATGTCCCATGTCCCATGTCCCATGTCCCATGTCTCATGCCCATGCCCATGTCCATGTCCCATGCCCCATGCCCATGATGCCCCATGCCCCATGCCCATGTCTCATGCCCATGCCCCATGTCCATGCCCATGTCCATGTCTCATGTCTCATGTCTCATGTCCCATGTCCCATGTCCCATGTCCCATGTCTCATGTCTCATGTCTCATGTCTCATGTCTCATGTCTCATGCCATGTCTCATGTCCCATGTCCCATGTCTCATGTCCCATGTCTCATGTCTCATGTCTCATGTCTCATGTCTCATGTCCCATGTCTCATGTCTCATGTCTCATGTCCCATGTCTCATGTCTCATGTCTCATGTCTCATGTCTCATGTCTCATGTCTCATGTCTCATGTCCATGTCTCATGTCTCATGTCTCATGTCTCATGTCTCATGTCTCATGTCTCATGTCTCATGTCTCATGTCTCATGTCTCATGTCTCATGTCTCATGTCTCATGTCTCATGTCTCATGTCTCATGTCTCATGTCTCATGTCTCATGTCCATGTCTCATGTCTCATGTCTCATGTCTCATGTCTCATGTCTCATGTCTCATGTCTCATGTCTCATGTCTCATGTCTCATGTCTCATGTCTCATGTCTCATGTCTCATGTCTCATGTCTCATGTCTCATGTCTCATGTCTCATGTCTCATGTCTCATGTCTCATGTCTCATGTCTCATGTCTCATGTCTCATGTCACATGTCTCATGACTCATGTCTCATGTCTCATGTCTCATGTCTCATGTCTCATGTCTCATGTCTCATGTCTCATGTCTCATGTCTCATGTCTCATGTCTCATGTCTCATGTCTCATGTCTCATGTCTCATGTCTCATGTCTCATGTCTCATGTCTCATGTCTCATGTCTCATGTCTCATGTCTCTTGTCTCTTGTCTCATGTCTCTTGTCTCATGTCTCATGTCTCATGTCTCTTGTCTCATGTCTCATGTCTCATGTCTCATGTCTCATGTCTCATGTCTCATGTCTCATGTCTCATGTCTCATGTCTCATGTCTCATGTCTCATGTCTCATGTCTCATGTCTCATGTCTCATGTCTCATGTCTCATGTCTCATGTCTCATGTCTCATGTCTCATGTCTCTTGTCTCTTGTCTCTTGTCTCATGTCTCTTGTCTCATGTCTCATGTCTCATGTCTCATGTCTCATGTCTCATGTCTCATGTCTCATGTCTCATGTCTCATGTCTCATGTCTCATGTCTCATGTCTCATGTCTCATGTCTCATGTCTCATGTCTCATGTCTCATGTCTCATGTCTCATGTCTCATGTCTCATGTCTCATGTCTCATGTCTCATGTCTCATGTCTCATGTCTCATGTCTCATGTCTCATGTCTCATGTCTCATGTCTCATGTCTCATGTCTCATGTGTCATGTCTCATGTCTCATGTCTCATGTCTCATGTCTCTTGTCTCTTGTCTCATGTCTCATGTCTCATGTCTCATGTCTCATGTCTCATGTCTCATGTCTCATGTCTCATGTCTCATGTCTCATGTCTCATGTCTCATGTCTCTTGTCTCTTGTCTCTTGTCTCTTGTCTCTTGTCTCTTGTCTCTTGTCTCTTGTCTCTTGTCTCATGTCTCTTGTCTCTTGTCTCTTGTCTCATGTCTCATGTCTCATGTCTCATGTCTCATGTCTCATGTCTCATGTCTCATGTCTCATGTCTCATGTCTCATGTCTCATGTCTCATGTCTCATGTCTCATGTCTCATGTCTCATGTCTCATGTCTCATGTCACATGTCTCATGTCTCATGTCTCATGTCTCATGTCTCATGTCTCATGTCTCATGTCTCATGTCTCATGTCTCATGTCTCATGTCTCATGTCTCATGTCTCATGTCTCATGTCTCATGTCTCATGTCTCATGTCTCATGTCTCATGTCTCATGTCTCATGTCTCATGTCTCATGTCTCATGTCTCATGTCTCATGTCTCATGTCTCATGTCTCATGTCTCATGTCTCATGTCTCATGTCTCATGTCTCATGTCTCATGTCTCATGTCTCATGTCTCATGTCTCATGTCTCATGTCTCATGTCTCATGTCTCATGTCTCATGTTCATGTCTCATGTCTCATGTCTCATGTCTCATGTCTCATGTCTCATGTCTCATGTCTCATGTCTCATGTCTCATGTCTCATGTCTCATGTCTCATGTCTCATGTCTCATGTCTCATGTCTCATGTCTCATGTCTCATGTCTCATGTCTCATGTCTCATGTCTCATGTCTCATGTCTCATGTCTCATGTCTCATGTCTCATGTCTCATGTCTCATGTCTCATGTCTCATGTCTCATGTCTCATGTCTCATGTCTCATGTCTCATGTCTCATGTCTCATGTCTCATGTCTCATGTCTCATGTCTCATGTCTCATGTCTCATGTCTCATGTCTCATGTCTCATGTCTCTTGTCTCATGTCTCATGTCTCATGTCTCATGTCTCATGTCTCATGTCTCATGTCTCATGTCTCATGTCACATGTCTCATGTCTCATGTCTCATGTCTCATGTCTCATGTCTCATGTCTCATGTCTCATGTCTCATGTCTCATGTCTCATGTCTCATGTCTCATGTCTCATGTCTCATGTCTCATGTCTCATGTCTCATGTCTCATGTCTCATGTCTCATGTCTCATGTCTCATGTCTCATGCCCCATGCCCCATGCCCCATGTCTCATGTCTCATGTCTCATGTCTCATGTCTCATGTCTCATGTCTCATGTCTCATGTCTCATGTCCCATGTCTCATGTCTCATGTCCCATGTCCCATGTCCATGTCTCATGTCCATGTCCCATGTCCATGTCCCATGTCCCATGTCCCATGTCATGTCTCATGTTCATGTCTCATGTCTCATGTCTCATGTCTCATGTCTCATGTCTCATGTCTTGTCCATGTCCATGTCTGTCTCATGTCTCATGTCTCATGTCTCATGTCTCATGTCTCATGTCTCATGTCTCATGTCTCATGTCTCATGTCTCATGTCTCATGTCTCATGTCTCATGTCTCATGTCTCATGTCTCATGTCTCATGTCTCATGTCTCATGTCTCATGTCTCATGTCTCATGTCTCATGTCTCATGTCTCATGTCTCATGTCTCATGTCTCATGTCTCATGTCTCATGTCTCATGTCTCATGTCTCATGTCTCATGTCTCATGTCTCATGTCTCATGTCTCATGTCTCATGTCTCATGTCTCATGTCTCATGTCTCATGTCTCATGTCTCATGTCTCATGTCTCATGTCTCATGTCTCATGTCTCATGTCTCATGTCTCATGTCTCATGTCTCATGTCTCTTGTCTCATGTCTCATGTCTCATGTCTCATGTCTCATGTCTCATGTCTCATGTCTCATGTCTCATGTCTCATGTCTCATGTCTCATGTCTCATGTCTCATGTCTCATGTCTCATGTCTCATGTCTCATGTCTCATGTCTCATGTCTCATGTCTCATGTCTCATGTCTATGTCTCATGTCTCATGTCTCATGTCTCATGTCTCATGTCTCATGTCTCATGTCTCATGTCTCATGTCTCATGTCTCATGTCTCATGTCTCATGTCTCATGTCTCATGTCTCATGTCTCATGTCTCATGTCTCATGTCTCATGCCCCATGCCCCATGCCCCATGCCCCATGCCCCATGCCCCATGCCCCATGCCCATGTCTCATGTCTCATGTCTCATGTCTCATGTCTCATGTCTCATGTCTCATGTCTCATGTCTCATGTCTCATGTCTCATGTCTCATGTCTCATGTCTCATGTCTCATGTCTCATGTCTCATGTCTCATGTCTCATGTCTCATGTCTCATGTCTCATGTCTCATGTCTCATGTCTCATGTCTCATGTCTCATGTCTCATGTCTCATGTCTCATGTCTCATGTCTCATGTCTCATGTCTCATGTCTCATGTCTCTTGTCTCTTGTCTCTTGTCTCTTGTCTCTTGTCTCTTGTCTCATGTCTCATGTCTCATGTCTCATGTCTCATGTCTCATGTCTCTTGTCTCGTGTCTCTTGTCTCTTGTCTCATGTCTCTTGTCTCTTGTCTCTTGTCTCTTGTCTCTTGTCTCTTGTCTCTTGTCTCTTGTCTCATGTCTCATGTCTCATGTCTCATGTCTCATGTCTCATGTCTCATGTCTCATGTCTCATGTCTCATGTCTCATGTCTCATGTCTCATGTCTCATGTCTCATGTCTCATGTCTCATGTCTCATGTCTCATGTCTCATGTCTCATGTCTCATGTCTCATGTCTCATGTCTCATGTCTCATGTCTCATGTCTCATGTCTCATGTCTCATGTCTCATGTCTCATGTCTCATGTCTCATGTCTCATGTCTCATGTCTCATGTCTCATGTATCATATCTCATGTCTCATGTCTCATGTCTCATGTCTCATGTCTCATGTCTCATGTCTCATGTCTCATGTCTCATGTCTCATGTCTCATGTCTCATGTCTCATGTCTCATGTCTCATGTCTCATGTCTCATGTCTCATGTCTCATGTCTCATGCCTCTTGCCTCATGCCTCATGCCTCATGCCTCATGCCGCATGCCCCGTGCCCCATGCCCCATGCCCCATGCCCATGCCCATGCCCATGCCCATGCCCATGCCCATGCCCCCATGCCATGCCCCATGCCCCATGCCCCATGCCCCATGCCCCATGCCCCATGCCCCATGCCCCATGTCCCATGTCCCATGTCCCATGTCCCATGTCCCATGTCCCATGTCCCATGTCCCATGTCCCATGTCCCATGTCCCATGTCCCATGTCCCATGTCCCATGTCCCATGTCCCATGTCCCATGTCCCATGTCCCATGTCCCTTGTCCCATGTCCCATGTCCCATGTCCCATGTCCCATGTCCCATGTCCCATGTCCCATGTCCCATGTCCCATGTCCCATGTCCCATGTCCCATGTCCCATGTCCCATGTCCCATGTCCCATGTCCCCATGCCCATGCCCCATGTCCCATGTCCCATGTCCCATGTCCCATGTCCCATGTCCCATGTCCCATGTCCCATGTCCCATGTCCCATGTCCCATGTCCCATGTCCCATGTCCCATGTCCCATGTCCCATGTCTCATGTCTCATGTCCCATGTCCCATGTCGCATGTCCCATGTCCCATGTCTCATGTCCCATGTCCCATGTCCCATGTCCCATGTCCCATGTCCCATGTCCCATGTCCCATGTCTCATGTCTCATGTCCCATGTCCCATGTCCCATGTCTCATGTCTCATGTCTCATGTCTCATGTCTCATGTCCCATGTCCCATGTCTCATGTCTCATGTCTCATGTCTCTTGTCTCATGTCTCATGTCTCATGTCTCATGTCTCATGTCTCATGTCTCATGTCTCATGTCTCATGTCTCATGTCTCATGTCTCATGTCTCATGTCTCATGTCTCATGTCTCATGTCTCATGTCTCTGTCTATGTCTCATGTCTCATGTCTCATGTCTCATGTCTCATGTCTCATGTCTCATGTCTCATGTCTCATGTCTCATGTCTCATGTCTCATGTCTCATGTCTCATGTCTCATGTCTCATGTCTCATGTCTCATGTCTCATGTCTCATGTCTCTTGTCTCTTGTCTCTTGTCTCTTGTCTCTTGTCTCTTGTCTCTTGTCTCTTGTCTCTTGTCTCTTGTCTCTTGTCTCTTGTCTCATGTCTCTTGTCTCTTGTCTCTTGTCTCTTGTCTCTTGTCTCTTGTCTCTTGTCTCTTGTCTCTTGTCTCATGTCTCATGTCTCATGTCTCATGTCTCATGTCTCATGTCTCATGTCTCATGTCTCTTGTCTCTTGTCTCATGTCTCATGTCTCTTGTCTCATGTCTCATGTCTCTTGTCTCTTGTCACATGTCTCTTGTCTCATGTCTCATGTCTCATGTCTCATGTCTCATGTCTCATGTCTCATGTCTCATGTCTCATGTCTCATGTCTCATGTCTCATGTCTCATGTCTCATGTCTCATGTCTCATGTCTCATGTCTCATGTCTCATGTCTCATGTCTCATGTCTCATGTCTCATGTCTCATGTCTCATGTCTCATGTCTCATGTCTCATGTCTCATGTCTCATGTCTCATGTCTCATGTCTCATGTCTCATGTCTCATGTCTCATGTCTCATGTCTCATGTCTCATGTCTCATGTCTCATGTCTCATGTCTCATGTCTCATGTCTCATGTCTCATGTCT
Organism: Nephotettix cincticeps; assembly: GCA_023375725.1. NCBI lineage: Eukaryota > Metazoa > Arthropoda > Insecta > Hemiptera > Cicadellidae > Nephotettix > Nephotettix cincticeps. Next base: position 111,442 of record JAGISJ010000020.1, read on the forward strand.
CATGTCTCATGTCTCATGTCTCATGTCTCATGTCTCATGTCTCATGTCTCATGTCTCATGTCTCATGTCTCATGTCTCATGTCTCATGTCTCATGTCTCATGTCTCATGTCTCATGTCTCATGTCTCATGTCTCATGTCTCATGTCTCATGTCTCATGTCTCATGTCTCATGTCTCATGTCTCATGTCTCATGTCTCATGTCTCATGTCTCATGTCTCATGTCTCATGTCTCATGTCTCATGTCTCATGTCTCATGTCTCATGTCTCATGTCTCATGTCTCATGTCTCATGTCTCATGTCTCATGTCTCATGTCTCATGTGTCTCATGTCTCATGTCTCATGTCTCATGTCTCATGTCTCATGTCTCATGTCTCATGTCTCATGTCTCATGTCTCATGTCTCATGTCTCATGTCTCATGTCTCATGTCTCATGTCTCATGTCTCATGTCTCATGTCTCATGTCTCATGTCTCATGTCTCATGTCTCATGTCTCATGTCTCATGTCTCATGTCTCATGTCTCATGTCTCATGTCTCATGTCTCATGTCTCATGTCTCATGTCTCATGTCTCATGTCTCATGTCTCATGTCTCATGTCTCATGTCTCATGTCTCATGTCTCATGTCTCATGTCTCATGTCTCATGTCTCATGTCTCATGTCTCATGTCTCATGTCTCATGTCTCATGTCTCATGTCTCATGTCTCATGTCTCATGTCTCATGTCTCATGTCTCATGTCTCATGTCTCATGTCTCATGTCTCATGTCTCATGTCTCATGTCTCATGTCTCATGTCTCATGTCTCATGTCTCATGTCTCATGTCTCATGTCTCATGTCTCATGTCTCATGTCTCATGTCATGTCTCATGTCTCATGTCTCATGTCTCATGTCTCATGTCTCATGTCTCATGTCTCATGTCTCATGTCTCATGTCTCATGTCTCATGTCTCATGTCTCATGTCTCATGTCTCATGTCTCATGTCTCATGTCTCATGTCTCATGTCTCATGTCTCATGTCTCATGTCTCATGTCTCATGTCTCATGTCTCATGTCTCATGTCTCATGTCTCATGTCATGTCTCATGTCTCATGTCTCATGTCTCATGTCTCATGTCTCATGTCTCATGTCTCATGTCTCATGTCTCATGTCTCATGTCTCATGTCTCATGTCTCATGTCTCATGTCTCATGTCTCATGTCTCATGTCTCATGTCTCATGTCTCATGTCTCATGTCTCATGTCTCATGTCTCATGTCTCATGTCTCATGTCTCATGTCTCATGTCTCATGTCTCATGTCTCATGTCTCATGTCTCATGTCTCATGTCTCATGTCTCATGTCTCATGTCTCATGTCTCATGTCTCATGTCTCATGTCTCATGTCTCATGTCTCATGTCTCATGTCTCATGTCTCATGTCTCATGTCTCATGTCTCATGTCTCATGTCTCATGTCTCATGTCTCATGTCTCATGTCTCATGTCTCATGTCTCATGTCTCATGTCTCATGTCTCATGTCTCATGTCTCATGTCTCATGTCTCATGTCTATGTCTCATGTCTCATGTCTCATGTCTCATGTCTCATGTCTCATGTCTCATGTCTCATGTCTCATGTCTCATGTCTCATGTCTCATGTCTCATGTCTCATGTCTCATGTCTCATGTCTCATGTCTCATGTCTCATGTCTCATGTCTCATGTCTCATGTCTCATGTCTCATGTCATGTCTCATGTCTCATGTCTCATGTCTCATGTCTCATGTCTCATGTCTCATGTCTCATGTCTCATGTCTCATGTCTCATGTCTCATGTCTCATGTCTCATGTCTCATGTCTCATGTCTCATGTCTCATGTCTCATGTCTCATGTCTCATGTCTCATGTCTCATGTCTCATGTCTCATGTCTCATGTCTCATGTCTCATGTCTCATGTCTCATGTCTCATGTCTCATGTCTCATGTCTCATGTCTCATGTCTCATGTCTCATGTCTCATGTCTCATGTCTCATGTCTCATGTCTCATGTCTCATGTCTCATGTCTCATTGTCTCATGTCTCATGTCTCATGTCTCATGTCTCATGTCTCATGTCTCATGTCTCATGTCTCATGTCTCATGTCTCATGTCTCATGTCTCATGTCTCATGTCTCATGTCTCATGTCTCATGTCTCATGTCTCATGTCTCATGTCTCATGTCTCATGTCTCATGTCTCATGTCTCATGTCTCATGTCTCATGTCTCATGTCTCATGTCTCATGTCTCATGTCTCATGTCTCATGTCTCATGTCTCATGTCTCATGTCTCATGTCTCATGTCTCATGTCTCTTGTCTCATGTCTCATGTCTCATGTCTCTTGTCTCATGTCTCATTGTCTCATGTCTCATGTCTCATGTCTCATGTCTCATGTCTCATGTCTCATGTCTCATGTCTCATGTCTCATGTCTCATGTCTCATGTCTCATGTCTCATGTCTCATGTCTCATGTCTCATGTCTCATGTCTCATGTCTCATGTCTCATGTCTCATGTCTCATGTCTCATGTCTCATGTCTCATGTCTCATGTCTCATGTCTCATGTCTCATGTCTCATGTCTCATGTCTCATGTCTCATGTCTCATGTCTCATGTCTCATGTCTCATGTCTCATGTCTCATGTCTCATGTCTCATGTCTCATGTCTCATGTCTCATGTCTCATGTCTCATGTCTCATGTCTCATGTCTCATGTCTCATGTCTCATGTCTCATGTCTCATGTCTCATGTCTCATGTCTCATGTCTCATGTCTCATGTCTCATGTCTCATGTCTCATGTCTCATGTCTCATGTCTTATGTCTCATGTCTCATGTCTCATGTCTCATGTCTTATGTCTCATGTCTCATGTCTCATGTCTCATGTCTCATGTCTCATGTCTCATGTCTCATGTCTCATGTCTCATGTCTCATGTCTCATGTCTCATGTCTCATGTCTCATGTCTCATGTCTCATGTCTCATGTCTCATGTCTCATGTCTCATGTCTCATGTCTCATGTCTCATGTCTCATGTCTCATGTCTCATGTCTCATGTCTCATGTCTCATGTCTCATGTCTCATGTCTCATGTCTCATGTCTCATGTCTCATGTCTCATGTCTCATGTCTCATGTCTCATGTCTCATGTGTCATGTCTCATGTCTCATGTCTCATGTCTCATGTCTCATGTCTCATGTCTCATGTCTCATGTCTCATGTCTCATGTCTCATGTCTCATGTCTCATGTCTCATGTCTCATGTCTCATGTCTCATGTCTCATGTCATGTCTCATGTCATGTCTCATGTCTCATGTCTCATGTCTCATGTCTCATGTCTCATGTCTCATGTCTCATGTCTCATGTCTCATGTCTCATGTCTCATGTCTCATGTCTCATGTCTCATGTCTCATGTCTCATGTCTCATGTCTCATGTCTCATGTCTCATGTCTCATGTCTCATGTCTCATGTCTCATGTCTCATGTCTCATGTCTCATGTCTCATGTGTCATGTCTCATGTCTCATGTCTCATGTCTCATGTCTCATGTCTCATGTCTCATGTCTCATGTCTCATGTCTCATGTCTCATGTCTCATGTCTCATGTCTCATGTCTCATGTCTCATGTCTCATGTCTCATGTCTCATGTCTCATGTCTCATGTCTCATGTCTCATGTCTCATGTCTCATGTCTCATGTCTCATGTCTCATGTCTCATGTCTCATGTCTCATGTCTCATGTCTCATGTCTCATGTCTCATGTCTCATGTCTCATGTCTCATGTCTCATGTCTCATGTCTCATGTCTCATGTCTCATGTCTCATGTCTCATGTCTCATGTCTCATGTCTCATGTCTCATGTCTCATGTCTCATGTCTCATGTCTCATGTCTCATGTCTCATGTCTCATGTCTCATGTCTCATGTCTCATGCCTCATGTCTCATGTCTCATGCCTCATGCCTCATGCCTCATGTCTCATGTCTCATGTCTCATGCCCCATGCCCCATGCCCCATGCCCCATGCCTCATGCCCCATGCCCCATGCCCCATGCCCCATGCCCCATGCCCCATGCCCCATGCCCCATGTCCCCATGCCCATGCCCCATGCCCCATGCCCCATGCCCATGCCCCATGCCCCATGTCCCAATCCCCATGCCCCATGCCCCATGCCCCATGCCCCATGCCCCATGCCCCATGCCCCATGCCCCATGTTTGCCCCATGCCCCATGCCCCATGCCCCATGCCCCATGCCCCATGCCCCATGCCCCATGCCCCATGCCCCATGCCCATGCCCCATGTCCCATGTCCCATGTCCCATGTCCCATGTCCCATGTCCCATGTCCCATGTCCCATGTCCCATGTCCCATGTCCCATGTCTCATGTCTCATGTCTCATGTCTCATGTCTCATGTCTCATGTCTCATGTCTCATGTCTCATGTCCCATGTCTCATGTCTCATGTCTCATGTCCCATGTCTCATGTCTCATGTCTCATGTCTCATGTCTCATGTCTCATGTCTCATGTCTCATGTCTCATGTCTCATGTCCCATGTCTCATGTCTCATGTCTCATGTCCCATGTCCCATGTCTCATGTCTCATGTCTCATGTCTCATGTCTCATGTCTCATGTCTCATGTCTCATGTCTCATGTCTCTTGTCTCATGTCTCATGTCTCATGTCTCATGTCTCATGTCTCATGTCTCATGTCTCATGTCTCATGTCTCATGTCTCATGTCTCATGTCTCATGTCTCATGTCTCATGTCTCATGTCTCATGTCTCATGTCTCATGTCTCATGTCTCATGTCTCATGTCTCATGTCTCATGTCTCATGTCTCATGTCTCATGTCTCATGTCTCATGTCTCATGTCTCATGTCTCATGTCTCATGTCTCATGTCTCATGTCTCATGTCTCATGTCTCATGTCTCATGTCTCATGTCTCATGTCTCATGTCTCATGTCTCTTGTCTCTTGTCTCTTGTCTCTTGTCTCTTGTCTCATGTCTCTTGTCTCTTGTCTCTTGTCTCTTGTCTCTTGTCTCATGTCTCATGTCTCATGTCTCATGTCTCATGTCTCTTGTCTCTTGTCTCTTGTCTCTTGTCTCTTGTCTCTTGTCTCTTGTCTCATGTCTCTTGTCTCTTGTCTCTTGTCTCTTGTCTCTTGTCTCTTGTCTCTTGTCTCTTGTCTCTTGTCTCTTGTCTCTTGTCTCTTGTCTCTTGTCTCTTGTCTCTTGTCTCTTGTCTCTTGTCTCTTGTCTCTTGTCTCTTGTCTCTTGTCTCTTGTCTCTTGTCTCTTGTCTCTTGTCTCTTGTCTCTTGTCTCTTGTCTCTTGTCTCTTGTCTCTTGTCTCTTGTCTCTTGTCTCTTGTCTCTTGTCTCTTGTCTCTTGTCTCTTGTCTCTTGTCTCTTGTCTCTTGTCTCATGTCTCTTGTCTCTTGTCTCTTGTCTCTTGTCTCTTGTCTCTTGTCTCTTGTCTCTTGTCTCTTGTCTCTTGTCTCATGTCTCTTGTCTCTTGTCTCTTGTCTCTTGTCTCTTGTCTCTTGTCTCTTGTCTCATGTCTCATGTCTCATGTCTCATGTCTCATGTCTCATGTCTCATGTCTCATGTCTCATGTCTCATGTCTCATGTCTCATGTCTCATGTCTCATGTCTCATGTCTCATGTCTCATGTCTCATGTCTCATGTCTCATGTCTCATGTCTCATGTCTCATGTCTCATGTCTCATGTCTCATGTCTCATGTCTCATGTCTCATGTCTCATGTCTCATGTCTCATGTCACATGTCTCATGTCTCATGTCTCATGTCTCATGTCTCATGTCTCATGTCTCATGTCTCATGTCTCATGTCTCATGTCTCATGTCCATGTCTCATGTCTCATGTCTCATGTCTCATGTCTCATGTCTCATGTCTCATGTCTCATGTCTCATGTCTCATGTCTCATGTCTCATGTCTCATGTCTCATGTCTCATGTCTCATGTCTCATGTCTCATGTCTCATGTCTCATGTCTCATGTCTCATGTCTCATGTCTCATGTCTCATGTCTCATGTCTCATGTCTCATGTCTCATGTCTCATGTCTCATGTCTCATGTCTCATGTCTCATGTCTCATGTCTCATGTCTCATGTCTCATGTCTCATGTCTCATGTCTCATGTCTCATGTCTCATGTCTCATGTCTCATGTCTCATGTCTCATGTCTCATGTCTCATGTCTCATGTCTCATGTCTCATGTCTCATGTCTCATGTCTCATGTCTCATGTCTCATGTCTCATGTCTCATGTCTCATGTCTCATGTCTCATGTCTCATGTCTCATGTCTCATGTCTCATGTCTCATGTCTCATGTCTCATGTCTCATGTCTCATGTCTCATGTCTCATGTCTCATGTCTCATGTCTCATGTCTCATGTCTCATGTCTCATGTCTCATGTCTCATGTCTCATGTCTCATGTCTCATGTCTCATGTCTCATGTCTCATGTCTCATGTCTCATGTCTCATGTCTCATGTCTCATGTCTCATGTCTCATGTCTCATGTCTCATGTCTCATGTCTCATGTCTCATGTCTCATGTCTCATGTCTCATGTCTCATGTCTCATGTCTCATGTCTCATGTCTCATGTCTCATGTCTCATGTCTCATGTCATGCATGTCTCATGTCTCATGTCTCATGTCTCATGTCTCATGTCTCATGTCTCATGTCTCATGTCTCATGTCTCATGTCTCATGTCTCATGTCTCATGTCTCATGTCTCATGTCTCATGTCTCATGTCTCATGTCTCATGTCTCATGTCTCATGTCTCATGTCTCATGTCTCATGTCTCATGTCTCATGTCTCATGTCTCATGTCTCATGTCTCATGTCTCATGTCTCATGTCTCATGTCTCATGTCTCATGTCTCATGTCTCATGTCTCATGTCTCATGTCTCATGTCTCATGTCTCATGTCTCATGTCTCATGTCTCATGTCTCATGTCTCATGTCTCATGTCTCATGTCTCATGTCTCATGTCTCATGTCTCATGTCTCATGTCTCATGTCTCATGTCTCATGTCTCATGTCTCATGTCTCATGTCTCATGTCTCATGTCTCATGTCTCATGTCTCATGTCTCATGTTCATGTCTCATGTCTCATGTCTCATGTCTCATGTCTCATGTCTCATGTCTCATGTCTCATGTCTCATGTCTCATGTCTCATGTCTCATGTCTCATGTCTCATGTCTCATGTCTCATGTCTCATGTCTCATGTCTCATGTCTCATGTCTCATGTCTCATGTCTCATGTCTCATGTCTCATGTCTCATGTCTCATGTCTCATGTCTCATGTCTCATGTCTCATGTCTCATGTCTCATGTCTCATGTCTCATGTCTCATGTCTCATGTCTCATGTCTCATGTCTCATGTCTCATGTCTCATGTCTCATGTCTCATGTCTCATGTCTCATGTCTCATGTCTCATGTCTCATGTCTCATGTCTCATGTCTCATGTCTCATGTCTCATGTCTCATGTCTCATGTCTCATGTCTCATGTCTCATGTCTCATGTCTCATGTCTCATCTCTCATGTCTCATGTCTCATGTCTCATGTCTCATGTCTCATGTCTCATGTCTCATGTCTCATGTCTCATGTCTCATGTCTCATGTCTCATGTCTCATGTCTCATGTCTCATGTCTCATGTCTCATGTCTCATGTCTCATGTCTCATGTCTCATGTCTCATGTCTCATGTCTCATGTCTCATGTCTCATGTCTCATGTCTCATGTCTCATGTCTCATGTCTCATGTCTCATGTCTCATGTCTCATGTCTCATGTCTCATGTCTCATGTCTCATGTCTCATGTCTCATGTCTCATGTCTCATGTCTCATGTCTCATGTCTCATGTCTCATGTCTCATGTCTCATGTCTCATGTCTCATGTCTCATGTCTCATGTCTCATGTCTCATGTCTCATGTCTCATGCCTCATGCCTCATGCCTCATGCCTCATGCCTCATGCCTCATGCCTCATGCCTCATGCCTCATGCCTCATGCCTCATGCCTCATGCCTCATGCCTCATGCCCCATGCCCCATGCCCCATGCCCCATGCCCCATGCCCCATGCCCCATGCCCCATGCCCCATGCCCCATGCCCCATGCCCCATGCCCCATGCCCCATGCCTCATGCCCCATGCCCCATGCCCCATGCCCCATGCCCCATGCCCCATGCCCCATGCCCCATGCCCTGTCCCATGTCTCATGTCCCATGTCCCATGTCCCATGTCCCATGTCCCATGTCCCATGTCTCATGTCTCATGTCTCATGTCTCATGTCTCATGTCTCATGTCTCATGTCTCATGTCTCATGTCTCATGTCTCATGTCTCATGTCACATGTCTCATGTCCCATGTCTCATGTCTCATGTCTCATGTCTCATGTCTCATGTCTCATGTCTCATGTCTCATGTCTCATGTCTCATGTCTCTTGTCTCTTGTCTCTTGTCTCTTGTCTCATGTCTCATGTCTCATGTCTCATGTCTCATGTCTCATGTCTCATGTCTCATGTCTCATGTCTCATGTCTCATGTCTCATGTCTCATGTCTCATGTCTCATGTCTCATGTCTCATGTCTCATGTCTCATGTCTCATGTCTCATGTCTCATGTCTCATGTCTCATGTCTCATGTCTCATGTCTCATGTTCATGTCTCATGTCTCATGTCTCATGTCTCATGTCTCATGTCTCATGTCTCATGTCTCATGTCTCATGTCTCATGTCTCATGTCTCATGTCTCATGTCTCATGTCTCATGTCTCATGTCTCATGTCTCATGTCTCATGTCTCATGTCTCATGTCTCATGTCTCATGTCTCATGTCTCATGTCTCATGTCTCATGTCTCATGTCTCATGTCTCATGTCTCATGTCTCATGTCTCATGTCTCATGTCTCATGTCTCATGTCTCATGTCTCATGTCTCATGTCTCATGTCTCATGTCTCATGTCTCATGTCTCATGTCTCATGTCTCATGTCTCATGTCTCATGTCTCATGTCTCATGTCTCATGTCTCATGTCTCATGTCTCATGTCTCATGTCTCATGTCTCATGTCTCATGTCTCATGTCTCATGTCTCATGTCTCATGTCTCATGTCTCATGTCTCATGTCTCATGTCTCATGTCTCATGTCTCATGTCTCATGTCTCATGTCTCATGTCTCATGTCTCATGTCTCATGTCTCATGTCTCATGTCTCATGTCTCATGTCTCATGTCTCATGTCTCATGTCTCATGTCTCCATGTCTCATGTCTCATGTCTCATGTCTCATGTCTCATGTCTCATGTCTCATGTCTCATGTCTCATGTCTCATGTCTCATGTCTCATGTCTCATGTCTCATGTCTCATGTCTCATGTCTCATGTCTCCATGTCTCATGTCTCATGTCTCATGTCTCATGTCACATGTCACATGTCTCATGTCTCATGTCTCATGTCTCATGTCTCATGTCTCATGTCTCATGTCTCTTGTCTCATGTCTCTTGTCCCATGTCTCATGTCCCATGTCTCATGTCTCATGTCTCATGTCTCATGTCTCATGTCTCATGTCTCATGTCTCATGTCTCATGTCTCATGTCTCATGTCTCATGTCCCATGTCTCATGTCTCATGTCTCATGTCTCATGTCTCATGTCTCATGTCTCATGTCTCATGTCTCATGTCTCATGTCTCATGTCTCATGTCTCATGTCTCATGTCTCATGTCTCATGTCTCATGTCTCATGTCTCATGTCTCATGTCTCATGTCTCATGTCTCATGTCTCATGTCTCATGTCTCATGTCCCATGTCTCATGTCTCATGTCTCATGTCTCATGTCTCATGTCTCATGTCCCATGTCTCATGTCTCATGTCCCATGTCTCATGTCTCATGTCCCATGTCTCATGTCTCATGTCTCATGTCTCATGTCTCATGTCTCATGTCTCATGTCTCATGTCTCATGTCTCATGTCTCATGTCTCATGTCTCATGTCTCATGTCTCATGTCTCATGTCTCATGTCTCATGTCTCATGTCTCATGTCTCATGTCTCATGTCTCATGTCTCATGTCTCATGTCTCATGTCTCATGTCTCATGTCTCATGTCTCATGTCTCATGTCTCATGTCTCTTGTCTCATGTCTCATGTCTCATGTCTCATGTCTCATGTCTCATGTCTCATGTCTCATGTTCATGTCTCATGTCTCATGTCTCATGTCTCATGTCTCATGTCTCATGTCTCATGTCTCATGTCTCATGTCTCATGTCTCATGTCTCATGTCTCATGTCTCATGTCTCATGTCTCATGTCTCATGTCTCATGTCTCATGTCTCATGTCTCATGTCTCATGTCTCATGTCTCATGTCTCATGTCTCATGTCTCATGTCTCATGTCTCATGTCTCATGTCTCATGTCTCATGTCTCATGTCTCATGTCTCATGTCTCATGTCTCATGTCTCATGTCTCATGTCTCATGTCTCATGTCTCATGTCTCATGTCTCATGTCTCATGTCTCATGTCTCATGTCTCATGTCTCATGTCTCATGTCTCATGTCTCATGTCTCATGTCTCATGTCTCTTGTCTCATGTTCTCATGTCTCATGTCTCATGTCTCATGTCTCATGTCTCATGTCTCATGTCTCATGTCTCATGTCTCATGTCTCATGTCTCATGTCTCATGTCTCATGTCTCATGTCTCATGTCTCATGTCTCATGTCTCATGTCTCATGTCTCATGTCTCATGTCTCATGTCTCATGTCTCATGTCTCATGTCTCATGTCTCATGTCTCATGTCTCATGTCTCATGTCTCATGTCTCATGTCTCATGTCTCATGTCTCATGTCTCATGTCTCATGTCTCATGTCTCATGTCTCATGTCTCATGTCTCATGTCTCATGTCTCATGTCTCATGTCTCATGTCTCATGTCTCATGTCTCATGTCTCATGTCTCATGTCTCATGTGTCTCATGTCTCATGTCTCATGTCTCATGTCTCATGTCTCATGTCTCATGGTTCATGTCTCATGTCTCATGTCTCATGTCTCATGTCTCATGTCTCATGTCTCATGTCTCATGTCTCATGTCTCATGTCTCATGTCTCATGTCTCATGTCTCATGTCTCATGTCTCATGTCTCATGTCTCATGTCTCATGTCTCATGTCTCATGTCTCATGTCTCATGTCTCATGTCTCATGTCTCATGTCTCATGTCTCATGTCTCATGTCTCATGTCTCATGTCTCATGTCTCATGTCTCATGTCTCATGTCTCATGTCTCATGTCTCATGTCTCATGTCTCATGTCTCATGTCTCATGTCTCATGTCTCATGTCTCATGTCTCATGTCTCATGTCTCATGTCTCATGTCTCATGTCTCATGTCTCATGTCTCATGTCTCATGTCTCATGTCTCATGTCTCATGTCTCATGTCTCATGTCTCATGTCTCATGTCTCATGTCTCATGTCTCATGTCTCATGTCTCATGTCTCATGTCTCATGTCTCATGTCTCATGTCTCATGTCTCATGTCTCATGTCTCATGTCTCATGTCTCATGTCTCATGTCTCATGTCTCATGTCTCATGTCTCATGTCTCATGTCTCATGTCTCATGTCTCATGTCTCATGTCTCATGTCTCATGTCTCATGTCTCATGTCTCATGTCTCATGTCTCATGTCTCATGTCTCATGTCTCATGTCTCATGTCTCATGTCTCATGTCTCATGTCTCATGTCTCATGTCTCATGTCTCATGTCTCATGTCTCAGGTCTCATGTCTCATGTCTCATGTCTCATGTCTCATGTCTCATGTCTCATGTCTCATGTCTCATGTCTCATGTCTCATGTCTCATGTCTTGTCTCATGTCTCATGTCTCATGTCTCATGTCTCATGTCTCATGTCTCATGTCTCATGTCTCATGTCTCATGTCTCATGTCTCATGTCTCATGTCTCATGTCTCATGTCTCATGTCTCATGTCTCATGTCTCATGTCTCATGTCTCATGTCTCATGTCTCATGTCTCATGTCTCATGTCTCATGTCTCATGTCTCATGTCTCATGTCTCATGTCTCATGTCTCATGTCTCATGTCTCATGTCTCATGTCTCATGTCTCATGTCTCATGTCTCATGTCTCATGTCTCATGTCTCATGTCTCATGTCTCATGTCTCATGTCTCATGTCTCATGTCTCATGTCTCATGTCTCATGTCTCATGTCTCTTGTCATGTCTCATGTCTCATGTCTCATGTCTCATGTCTCATGTCATGTCTCATGTCTCATGTCTCATGTCTCATGTCTCATGTCTCATGTCTCATGTCTCATGTCTCATGTCTCATGTCTCATGTCTCATGTCTCATGTCTCATGTCTCATGTCTCATGTCTCATGTCTCATGTCTCATGTCTCATGTCTCATGTCTCATGTCTCATGTCTCATGTCTCATGTCTCATGTCTCATGTCTCATGTCTCATGTCTCATGTCTCATGTCTCATGTCTCATGTCTCATGTCTCATGTCTCATGTCTCATGTCTCATGTCTCATGTCTCATGTCTCATGTCTCATGTCTCATGTCTCATGTCTCATGTCTCATGTCTCATGTCTCATGTCTCATGTCTCATGTCTCATGTCTCATGTCTCATGTCTCATGTCTCATGTCTCATGTCTCATGTCTCATGTCTCATGTCTCATGTCTCATGTCTCATGTCTCATGTCTCATGTCTCATGTCTCATGTCTCATGTCTCATGTCTCATGTCTCATGTCTCATGTCTCATGTCTCATGTCTCATGTCTCTTGTCTCATGTCTCTTGTCTCTTGTCTCTGTCTCATGTCTCATGTCTCATGTCTCATGTCTCATGTCTCATGTCTCATGTCTCATGTCTCTTGTCTCTTGTCTCTTGTCTCTGTCTCATGTCTCATGTCTCATGTCTCATGTCTCATGTCTCATGTCTCATGTCTCATGTCTCATGTCTCATGTCTCATGTCTCATGTCTCATGTCTCATGTCTCATGTCTCATGTCTCATGTCTCATGTCTCATGTCTCATGTCTCATGTCTCATGTCTCATGTCTCATGTCTCATGTCTCATGTCTCATGTCTCATGTCCCATGTCTCATGTCTCATGTCTCATGTCTCATGTCTCATGTCTCATGTCTCATGTCTCATGTCTCATGTCTCATCTCTCATGTCTCATGTCTCATGTCTCATGTCTCATGTCTCATGTCTCATGTCTCATGTCTCATGTCTCATGTCTCATGTCTCATGTCTCATGTCTCATGTCTCATGTCTCATGTCTCATGTCTCATGTCTCATGTCTCATGTCTCATGTCTCATGTCTCATGTCTCATGTCTCATGTCTCATGTCTCATGTCTCATGTCTCATGTCTCATGTCTCATGTCCCATGTCTCATGTCTCATGTCTCATGTCTCATGTCTCATGTCTCATGTCTCATGTCTCATGTCTCATGTCTCATGTCTCATGTCTCATGTCTCATGTCTCATGTCTCATGTCTCATGTCTCATGTCTCATGTCTCATGTCTCATGTCTCATGTCTCATGTCTCATGTCTCATGTCTCATGTCTCATGTCTCATGTCTCATGTCTCATGTCTCTGTCTCTGTCTCTGTCTCTGTCTCTGTCTCTGTCTCTGTCTCTGTCTCTGTCTCTGTCTCTGTCTCTGTCTCTGTCTCTGTCTCTGTCTCTGTCTCATGTCTCATGTCTCATGTCTCATGTCTCATGTCTCATGTCTCATGTCTCATGTCTCATGTCTCATGTCTCATGTCTCATGTCTCATGTCTCATGTCTCATGTCTCATGTCTCATGTCTCATGTCTCATGTCTCATGTCTCATGTCTCATGTCTTATGTCTCATGTCTCATGTCTCATGTCTCATGTCTCATGTCTCATGTCTCATGTCTCATGTCTCATGTCTCATGTCTCATGTCTCATGTCTCATGTCTCATGTCTCATGTCTCATGTCTCATGTCTCATGTCTCATGTCTCATGTCTCATGTCTCATGTCTCATGTCTCATGTCTCATGTCTCATGTCTCATGTCTCATGTCTCATGTCTCTTGTCTCTTGTCTCATGTCTCATGTCTCATGTCTCATGTCTCATGTCTCATGTCTCATGTCTCATGTCTCATGTCTCATGTCTCATGTCTCATGTCTCATGTCTCATGTCTCATGTCTCATGTCTCATGTCTCTTGTCTCATGTCTCATGTCTCATGTCTCATGTCTCATGTCTCATGTCTCATGTCTCATGTCTCATGTCTCATGTCTCATGTCTCATGTCTCATGTCTCATGTCTCATGTCTCATGTCTCATGTCTCATGTCTCATGTCTCATGTCTCATGTCTCATGTCTCATGTCTCATGTCTCATGTCTCATGTCTCATGTCTCATGTCTCATGTCTCATGTCTCATGTCTCATGTCTCATGTCTCATGTCTCATGTCTCATGTTCATGTCTCATGTCTCATGTCTCATGTCTCATGTCTCATGTCTCATGTCTCATGTCTCATGTCTCATGTCTCATGTCTCATGTCTCATGTCTCATGTCTCATGTCTCATGTCTCATGTCTCATGTCTCATGTCTCATGTCTCATGTCTCATGTCTCATGTCTCATGTCTCATGTCTCATGTCTCATGTCTCATGTCTCATGTCTCATTGTCTCATGTCTCATGTCTCATGTCTCATGTCTCATGTCTCATGTCTCATGTCTCATGTCTCATGTCTCATGTCTCATGTCTCATGTCTCATGTCTCATGTCTCATGTCTCATGTCTCATGTCTCATGTCTCATGTCTCATGTCTCATGTCTCATGTCTCATGTCTCATGTCTCATGTCTCATGTCTCATGTCTCATGTCTCATGTCTCATGTCTCATGTCTCATGTCTCTTGTCTCATGTCTCATGTCTCATGTCTCATGTCTCATGTCTCATGTCTCATGTCCCATGTCTCATGTCTCATGTCTCATGTCTCATGTCTCATGTCTCATGTCTCATGTCTCATGTCTCATGTCTCATGTCTCATGTCTCATGTCTCATGTCTCATGTCTCATGTCTCATGTCTCATGTCTCGTGTCTCATGTCTCATGTCTCATGTCTCATGTCTCATGTCTCATGTCTCATGTCTCATGTCTCATGTCTCATGTCTCATGTCTCATGTCTCATGTCTCATGTCTCATGTCTCATGTCTCATGTCTCATGTCTCATGTCTCATGTCTCATGTCTCATGTCTCATGTCTCATGTCTCATGTCTCATGTCTCATGTCTCATGTCTCATGTCTCATGTCTCATGTCTCATGTCTCATGTCTCATGTCTCATGTCTCATGTCTCTTGTCTCATGTCTCATGTCTCATGTCTCATGTCTCATGTCTCATGTCTCATGTCCCATGTCTCATGTCTCATGTCTCATGTCTCATGTCTCATGTCTCATGTCTCATGTCTCATGTCTCATGTCTCATGTCTCATGTCTCATGTCTCATGTCTCATGTCTCATGTCTCATGTCTCATGTCTCATGTCTCATGTCTCATGTCTCATGTCTCATGTCTCATGTCTCATGTCTCATGTCTCATGTCTCATGTCTCATGTCTCATGTCTCATGTCTCATGTCTCATGTCTCATGTCTCTGTCTCATGTCTCATGTCTCATGTCTCATGTCTCATGTCTCATGTCTCATGTCTCATGTCTCATGTCTCATGTCTCATGTCTCATGTCTCATGTCTCATGTCTCATGTCTCATGTCTCATGTCTCATGTCTCATGTCTCATGTCTCATGTCTCATGTCTCATGTCTCATGTCTCATGTCTCATGTCTCATGTCTCATGTCTCATGTCTCATGTCTCATGTCTCATGTCTCATGTCTCATGTCTCATGTCTCATGTCTCTTGTCTCTTGTCTCTTGTCTCTTGTCTCTTGTCTCTTGTCTCTTGTCTCTTGTCTCTTGTCTCTTGTCTCTTGTCTCTTGTCTCTTGTCTCTTGTCTCTTGTCTCTTGTCTCTTGTCTCTTGTCTCTTGTCTCTTGTCTCTTGTCTCTTGTCTCATGTCTCATGTCTCATGTCTCATGTCTCATGTCTCATGTCTCATGTCTCATGTCTCATGTCTCATGTCTCATGTCTCATGTCTCATGTCTCATGTCTCATGTCTCATGTCTCATGTCTCATGTCTCATGTCTCATGTCTCATGTCTCATGTCTCATGTCTCATGTCTCATGTCTCATGTCTCATGTCTCATGTCTCATGACTCATGTCTCATGTCTCATGTCTCATGTCTCATGTCTCATGTCTCATGTCTCATGTCTCATGTCTCATGTCTCATGTCTCATGTCTCATGTCTCATGTCTCATGTCTCATGTCTCATGTCTCATGTCTCATGTCTCATGTCTCATGTCTCATGTCTCATGTCTCATGTCTCATGTCTCATGTCTCATGTCTCATGTCTCATGTCTCATGTCTCATGTCTCATGTCTCATGTCTCATGTCTCATGTCTCATGTCTCATGTCTCATGTCTCATGTCTCATGTCTCATGTCTCATGTCTCATGTCTCATGTCTCATGTCTCATGTCTCATGTCTCATGTCTCATGTCTCATGTCTCATGTCTCATGTCTCATGTCTCATGTCTCATGTCTCATGTCTCATGTCTCATGTCTCATGTCTCATGTCTCATGTCTCATGTCTCATGTCTCATGTCTCATGTCTCATGTCTCATGTCTCATGTCTCATGTCTCATGTCTCTTATGTCTCATGTCTCATGTCTCATGTCTCATGTCTCATGTCTCATGTCTCATGTCTCATGTCTCATGTCTCATGTCTCATGTCTTGTCATGTCTCATGTCTCATGTCTCATGTCTCATGTCTCATGTCTCATGTCTCATGTCATGTCTCATGTCTCATGTCTCATGTCTCATGTCTCATGTCTCATGTCTCATGTCTCATGTCTCATGTCTCATGTCTCTTGTCATGTCTCTTGTCTCATGTCTCATGTCTCATGTCTCATGTCTCATGTCTCATGTCTCATGTCTCATGTCTCATGTCTCATGTCATGTCTCTTGTCATTGTCTTGTCTTTGTCTCATGTCTCATGTCTCATGTCTCATGTCTCATGTCTCTGTCTCATGTCTCATGTCTCATGTCTCATGTCTCTTGTCTTGTCTCATGTTCATGTCTTGTTCATGTCTCATGTCTCATGTCCCTCATGTCTCATGTCTCATGTCATGTCCATGTCTCATGTCTCATGTCTCATGTCTCATGTCTCTGTCTCATGTCTCATGTCTCATGTCTCATGTCTCATGTCTCATGTCTCATGTCTCATGTCTCATGTCTCATGTCTCATGTCTCATGTCTCATGTCTCATGTCTCATGTCTCATGTCTTGTCTCATGTCTCATGTCTCATGTCTCATGTCTCATGTCTCATGTCTCATGTCTCATGTCTCATGTCTCATGTCTCATGTCTCATGTCTCATGTCTCATGTCTCATGTCTCATGTCTCATGTCACATGTCTCATGTCTCATGTCTCATGTCTCATGTCTCATGTCTCTTGTCTCATGTCTCATGTCTCATGTCTCATGTCTCATGTCTCATGTCTCATGTCCCATGTCTCATGTCTCATGTCTCATGTCTCATGTCTCATGTCTCATGTCTCATGTCTCATGTCTCATGTCTCATGTCTCATGTCTCATGTCTCATGTCTCATGTCTCATGTCTCATGTCTCATGTCTCATGTCTCATGTCTCATGTCTGTCTCATGTCTCATGTTCATGTCTCATGTCTCATGTCTCATGTCTCATGTCTCATGTCTCATGTCTCATGTTCATGTCTCTTGTCTCATGTCTCATGTCTCATGTCTCATGTCTCATGTCTCATGTCTCATGTTTCATGTCTCATGTCTCATGTCTCATGTCTCATGTCTCATGTCTCATGTCTCATGTCTCATGTCTCATGTCTCATGTCTCATGTCTCATGTCTCATGTCTCATGGTTCATGTCTCATGTCTCATGTCTCATGTCTCATGTCTCATGTCTCATGTCTCATGTCTCATGTCTCATGTCTCATGTCTCATGTCTCATGTCTCATGTCTCATGTCTCATGTCTCATGTCTCATGTCTCATGTCTCATGTCTCATGTCTCATGTCTCATGTCTCATGTCTCATGTCTCATGTCTCATGTCTCATGTCTCATGTCTCATGTCTCTGTCTCATGTCTCTGTCTCATGTCTCATGTCTCATGTCTCATGTCTCATGTCTCATGTCTCATGTCTCATGTCTCATGTCTCATGTCTCATGTCTCATGTCTCATGTCTCATGTCTCATGTCTCATGTCTCATGTCTCATGTCTCATGTCTCATGTCTCATGTCTCATGTCTCATGTCTCATGTCTCATGTCTCATGTCTCATGTCTCATGTCTCATGTCTCATGTCTCATGTCTCATGTCTCTTGTCTCTTGTCTCTTGTCTCTTGTCTCTTGTCTCTTGTCTCTTGTCTCATGTCTCTTGTCTCTTGTCTCTTGTCTCTTGTCTCTTGTCTCATGTCTCATGTCTCATGTCTCATGTCTCATGTCTCATGTCTCATGTCTCATGTCTCATGTCTCATGTCTCATGTCTCATGTCTCATGTCTCATGTCTCATGTCTCATGTCTCATGTCTCATGTCTCATGTCTCATGTCTCATGTCTCATGTCTCATGTCTCATGTCTCATGTCTCATGTCTCATGTCTCATGTCTCATGTCTCATGTCTCATGTCTCATGTCTCATGTCTCATGTCTCATGTCTCATGTCTCATGTCTCATGTCTCATGTCTCATGTCTCATGTCTCATGTCTCATGTCTCATGTCTCATGTCTCATGTCTCATGTCTCATGTCTCATGTCTCATGTCTCATGTCTCATGTCTCATGTCTCATGTCTCATGTCTCATGTCTCATGTCTATGTCTCATGTCTCATGTCTCATGTCTCATGTCTCATGTCTCATGTCTCATGTCTCATGTCTCATGTCTCATGTCTCATGTCTCATGTCTCATGTCTCATGTCTCATGTCTCATGTCTCATGTCTCATGTCTCATGTCTCATGTCTCATGTCTCATGTCTCATGTCTCATGTCTCATGTCTCATGTCTATGTCTCATGTCATGTCTCATGTCTCATGTCTCATGTCTCATGCCCATGTCTCATGTCTCATGTCTCATGTCTCATGTCTCATGTCTCATGTCTTGTCTCATGTCCATGTCTCATGTCTCATGTCTCATGTCTCATGTCTCATGTCTCATGTCTCATGTCTCATGTCTCATGTCTCATGTCTCATGTCTCATGTCTCATGTCTCATGTCTCATGTCTCATGTCTCATGGCTCATGTCTCATGTCTCATGTCTCATGTCTCATGTCTCATGTCTCATGTCTCATGTCTCATGTCTCATGTCTCATGTCTCATGTCTCATGTCTCATGTCTCATGTCTCATGTCCCATGTCTCATGTCTCATGTCTCATGTCTCATGTCTCATGTCTCATGTCTCATGTCTCATGTCTCATGTCTCATGTCTCATGTCTCATGTCTCATGTCTCATGTCTCATGTCTCATGTCCCATGTCTCATGTCTCATGTCTCATGTCTCATGTCTCATGTCTCATGTTGCCCCATGTCTCATGTCTCATGTCTCATGTCTCATGTCTCATGTCCCTCATGTCTTGTCTCATGTCTCATGTCCCATGTCTCATGTCTCATGTCTCATGTCTCATGTCTCATGTCATGTCCCATGTCTCATGTCTCATGTCTCATGTCTCATGTCTCATGTCTCATGACTCATGTCTCATGTCTCATGTCTCATGTCTCATGTCTCATGTCCATGTCTCATGTCTCATGTCTCATGTCTCATGTCTCATGTCTCATGTCTCATGTCTCATGTCTCATATCTCATGTCTCATGTCTCATGTCTCATGTCCTTGTCTCATGTCTCATGCATGTCTCATGTCTCATGTCTCATGTCTCATGTCTCATGTCTCATGTCTCATGTCTCATGTCTCATGTCTCATGTCTCATGTCTCATGTCTCATGTCTCATGTCTCATGTCTCATGTCTCATGTCTCATGTCTCATGTCTCATGTCTCATGTCTCATGTCTCATGTCTCATGTCTCATGTCTCATGTCTCATGTCTCATGTCTCATGTCTCATGTCTCATGTCTCATGTCTCATGTCTCATGTCTCATGTCTCATGTCTCATGTCTCATGTCTCATGTCTCATGTCTCTTGTCTCATGTCTCATGTCTCATGTCTCATGTCTCATGTCTCATGTCTCATGTCTCATGTCTCATGTCTCATGTCTCATGTCTCATGTCTCATGTCTCATGTCTCATGTCTCATGTCTCATGTCTCATGTCTCATGTCTCATGTCTCATGTCTCATGTCTCATGTCTCTGTCTCTTGTCTCTTGTCTCTTGTCTCTTGTCTCATGTCTCATGTCTCATGTCTCATGTCTCATGTCTCATGTCTCATGTCTCATGTCTCATGTCTCATGTCTCATGTCTCATGTCTCATGTCTCATGTCTCATGTCTCATGTCTCATGTCTCATGTCTCATGTCTCATGTCTCTTGTCTCTTGTCTCATGTCTCATGTCTCATGTCTCATGTCTCATGTCTCATGTCTCATGTCTCATGTCTCATGTCTCATGTCTCATGTCTCATGTCTCATGTCTCATGTCTCATGTCTCATGTCTCATGTCTCATGTCTCATGTCTCATGTCTCATGTCTCATGTCTCATGTCTCATGTCTCTGTCTCTTGTCTCTTGTCTCTTGTCTCTTGTCTCTTGTCTCTTGTCTCATGTCTCATGTCTCATGTCTCATGTCTCATGTCTCATGTCTCATGTCTCATGTCTCATGTCTCATGTCTCATGTCTCATGTCTCATGTCTCATGTCTCATGTCTCATGTCTCATGTCTCATGTCTCATGTCTCATGTCTCATGTCTCATGTCTCATGTCTCATGTCTCATGTCTCATGTCTCATGTCTCATGTCTCATGTCTCATGTCTCATGTCTCATGTCTCATGTCTCATGTCTCATGTCTCATGTCTCTTGTCTCTTGTCTCATGTCTCATGTCTCATGTCTCATGTCTCATGTCTCATGTCTCATGTCTCTTGTCTCATGTCTCTTGTCTCTTGTCTCTTGTCTCTTGTCTCATGTCTCTTGTCTCATGTCTCATGTCTCATGTCTCATGTCTCATGTCTCATGTCTCTGTCTCATGTCTCATGTCTCATGTCTCATGTCTCATGTCTCATGTCTCATGTCTCATGTCTCATGTCTCATGTCTCATGTCTCATGTCTCATGTCTCATGTCTCATGTCTCATGTCTCATGTCTCATGTCTCTTGTCTCATGTCTCATGTCTCATGTCTCATGTCTCATGTCTCATGTCTCATGTCTCATGTCTCATGTCTCATGTCTCATGTCTCATGTCTCATGTCTCATGTCTCATGTCTCATGTCTCATGTCTCATGTCTCATGTCTCATGTCTCATGTCTCATGTCTCATGTCTCATGTCTCATGTCTCATGTCTCATGTCTCATGTCTCATGTCTCATGTCTCATGTCTCATGTCTCATGTCTCATGTCTCATGTCTCATGTCTCATGTCTCATGTCTCATGTCTCATGTCTCATGTCTCATGTCTCTTGTCTCTTGTCTCATGTCTCATGTCTCTTGTCTCTTGTCTCTTGTCTCTTGTCTCTTGTCTCTTGTCTCATGTCTCATGTCTCATGTCTCATGTCTCATGTCTCATGTCTCATGTCTCATGTCTCATGTCTCATGTCTCATGTCTCATGTCTCATGTCTCATGTCTCATGTCTCATGTCTCATGTCTCATGTCTCATGTCTCTTGTCTCTTGTCTCTTGTCTCTTGTCTCTTGTCTCTTGTCTCATGTCTCATGTCTCATGTCTCATGTCTCATGTCTCATGTCTCATGTCTCATGTCTCATGTCTCATGTCTCATGTCTCATGTCTCATGTCTCATGTCTCATGTCTCATGTCTCATGTCTCATGTCTCATGTCTCATGTCACATGTCCCATGTCCCATGTCCCATGTCCCATGTCCCATGTCATGTCCCATGTCCCATGTCCCATGTCCCATGTCCCATGTCCCATGTCCCATGTCCCATGTCCCATGTCCCATGTCCCATGTCCCATGTCCCATGTCCCATGTCTCATGTCCCATGTCTCATGTCTCTTGTCCCATGTCCCATGTCCCATGTCCCATGTCCCATGTCTCATGTCTCATGTCTCATGTCTCATGTCTCATGTCTCATGTCTCTTGTCCCATGTCCCATGTCCCATGTCCCATGTCCCATGTCCCATGTCCCATGTCCCATGTCCCATGTCCCATGTCCCATGTCCCATGTCCCATGTCCCATGTCCCATGTCCCATGTCCCATGTCCCATGTCCCATGTCCCATGTCCCATGTCCCATGTCCCATGTCCCATGTCTCATGTCTCATGTCTCATGTCTCATGTCTCATGTCTCATGTCTCATGTCTCCTGTCTCATGTCTCATGTCTCATGTCTCATGTCTCATGTCTCATGTCTCATGTCTCATGTCTCATGTCTCATGTCTCATGTCTCATGTCTCATGTCTCATGTCTCATGTCTCATGTCTCATGTCTCATGTCTCATGTCTCATGTCTCATGTCTCATGTCTCATGTCTCATGTCTGATGTCTCATGTCTCATGTCTCATGTCTCATGTCTCATGTCTCATGTCTCATGTCTCATGTCTCATGTCTCATGTCTCATGTCTCATGTCTCATGTCTCATGTCTCATGTCTCATGTCTCATGTCTCATGTCTCATGTCTCATGTCTCTTGTCTCATGTCTCATGTCTCATGTCTCATGTCTCTTGTCTCATGTCTCTTGTCTCATGTCTCTTGTCTCTTGTCTCATGTCTCATGTCTCATGTCTCATGTCTCATGTCTCATGTCTCATGTCTCATGTCTCATGTCTCATGTCTCATGTCTCATGTCTCATGTCTCATGTCTCATGTCTCATGTCTCATGTCTCATGTCTCATGTCTCATGTCTCATGTCTCATGTCTCATGTCTCATGTCTCATGTCTCATGTCTCATGTCTCATGTCTCATGTCTCATGACTCATGTCTCATGTCTCATGTCTCATGTCTCATGTCTCATGTCTCATGTCTCATGTCTCATGTCTCATGTCTCATGTCTCATGTCTCATGTCTCATGTCTCATGTCTCATGTCTCATGTCTCATGTCTCATGTCTCATGTCTCATGTCTCATGTCTCATGTCTCATGTCTCATGTCTCATGTCTCATGTCTCATGTCTCATGTCTCATGTTCATGTCTCATGTCTCATGTCTCATGTCTCATGTCTCATGTCTCATGTCTCATGTCTCATGTCTCATGTCTCATGTCTCATGTCTCATGTCTCATGTCTCATGTCTCTTGTCTCATGTCTCATGTCTCATGTCTCATGTCTCATGTCTCATGTCTCATGTCTCATGTCTCATGTCTCATGTCTCATGTCTCATGTCTCATGTCTCATGTCTCATGTCTCATGTCTCATGTCTCATGTCTCATGTCTCATGTCTCATGTTCATGTCTCATGTCTCATGTCTCATGTCTCATGTCTCATGTCTCATGTCTCATGTCTCATGTCTCATGTCTCATGTCTATTGTCTCATGTCTCATGTCTCTTGTCTCATGTCTCATGTCTCATGTCTCATGTCTCATGTCTCATGTCTCATGTCTCATGTCTCATGTCTCATGTCTCATGTCTCATGTCTCATGTCTCATGTCTCATGTCTCATGTCTCTTGTCTCATGTCTCATGTCTCATGTCTCATGTCTCATGTCTCATGTCTCATGTCTCATGTCTCTTGTCTCATGTCTCTTGTCTCATGTCTCATGTCTCATGTCTCATGTCTCATGTCTCATGTCTCATGTCTCATGTCTCATGTCTCATGTCTCATGTCTCATGTCTCATGTCTCATGTCTCATGTCTCATGTCTCATGTCTCATGTCTCATGTCTCATGTCTCATGTCTCATGTCTCATGTCTCATGTCCATGTCCCATGTCCCATGTCCCATGTCCCATGTCCCATGTCCCATGTCCCATGTCCCATGTCCCATGTCCCATGTCCCATGTCCCATGCCCCATGCCCCATGCCCCATGCCCCATGCCCCATGTCCCATGCCCCATGCCCATGCCCTTGTCCCCATTGTCCCATGTCCCATGTCCCATGTCCCCATGCCCCAATGTCCCATGCCCCATGCCCCATGTCCCATGTCCCATGTCCCATGTCCCATGTCCCATGTCCCATGTCCCATGTCCCATGTCCAATGTCCCATGTCCCATGTCCCATGTCCCATGTCCCATGTCCCATGTCCCATGTCCCATGTCCCATGTCCCATGTCCCATGTCCCATGTCCCATGTCCCATGTCCCATGTCCCATGTCCCATGTCCCATGTCCCATGTCCCATGTCCCATGTCCCATGTCCCATGTCCCATGTCCCATGTCCCATGTCCCATGTCCCATGTCCCATGTCTCATGTCTCATGTCTCATGTCTCATGTCTCATGTCTCATGTCTCTGTCTCTGTCTCTGTCTCTGTCTCTGTCTCTGTCTCTGTCTCTGTCTCTGTCTCTGTCTCTGTCTCTGTCTCTGTCTCTGTCTCTGTCTCTGTCTCTGTCTCTGTCTCTGTCTCTGTCTCTGTCTCTGTCTCATGTCTCATGTCTCATGTCTCATGTCTCATGTCTCATGTCTCATGTCTCATGTCTCATGTCTCATGTCTCATGTCTCATGTCTCATGTCTCATGTCTCATGTCTCATGTCTCATGTCTCATGTCTCATGTCTCATGTCTCATGTCTCATGTCTCATGTCTCATGTCTCATGTCTCATGTCTCTTGTCTCTTGTCTCTTGTCTCTTGTCTCTTGTCTCTTGTCTCTTGTCTCTTGTCTCTTGTCTCTTGTCTCTTGTCTCTTGTCTCTTGTCTCTTGTCTCTTGTCTCTTGTCTCTTGTCTCTTGTCTCTTGTCTCTTGTCTCTTGTCTCATGTCTCATGTCTCATGTCTCATGTCTCATGTCTCATGTCTCATGTCTCATGTCTCATGTCTCATGTCTCATGTCTCATGTCTCATGTCTCATGTCTCATGTCTCATGTCTCATGTCTCATGTCTCATGTCTCATGTCTCATGTCTCATGTCTCATGTCTCATGTCTCATGTCTCATGTCTCATGTCTCATGTCTCATGTCTCATGTCTCATGTCTCATGTCTCATGTCTCATGTCTCATGTCTCATGTCTCATGTCTCATGTCTCATGTCTCATGTCTCATGTCTCATGTCTCATGTCTCATGTCTCATGTCTCATGTCTCATGTCTCATGTCTCATGTCTCATGTCTCATGTCTCATGTCTCATGTCTCATGTCTCATGTCTCATGTCTCATGTCTCATGTCTCATGTCTCATGTCTCATGTCTCATGTCTCATGTCTCATGTCTCATGTCTCATGTCTCATGTCTCATGTCTCATGTCTCATGTCTCATGTCTCATGTCTCATGTCTCATGTCTCATGTCTCATGTCTCATGTCTCATGTCTCATGTCTCATGTCTCATGTCTCATGTCTCATGTCTCATGTCTCATGTCTCATGTCTCATGTCTCATGTCTCATGTCTCATGTCTCATGTCTCATGTCTCATGTCTCATGTCTCATGTCTCATGTCTCATGTCTCATGTCTCATGTCTCATGTCTCTTGTCTCTTGTCTCTTGTCTCTTGTCTCTGTCTCTGTCTCTTGTCTCTTGTCTCTTGTCTCTTGTCTCTTGTCTCTTGTCTCTTGTCTCTTGTCTCTTGTCTCTTGTCTCTTGTCTCTTGTCTCTTGTCTCTTGTCTCTTGTCTCTTGTCTCTTGTCTCTTGTCTCTTGTCTCTTGTCTCTTGTCTCTTGTCTCTTGTCTCTTGTCTCTTGTCTCTTGTCTCTTGTCTCTTGTCTCTTGTGTCTTGTCTCTTGTCTCTTGTCTCTTGTCTCTTGTCTCTTGTCTCTTGTCTCTTGTCTCTTGTCTCTTGTCTCTTGTCTCTTGTCTCTTGTCTCTTGTCTCTTGTCTCTTGTCTCTTGTCTCTTGTCTCTTGTCTCATGTCTCATGTCTCATGTCTCATGTCTCATGTCTCATGTCTCTTGTCTCTTGTCTCTTGTCTCATGTCTCATGTCTCATGTCTCATGTCTCATGTCTCATGTCTCATGTCTCATGTCTCATGTCTCATGTCTCATGTCTCATGTCTCATGTCTCATGTCTCATGTCTCATGTCTCATGTCTCATGTCTCATGTCTCATGTCTCATGTCTCATGTCTCATGTCACATGTCTCATGTCTCATGTCTCATGTCTCATGTCTCATGTCTCATGTCTCATGTCTCATGTCTCATGTCTCATGTCTCATGTCTCATGTCTCATGTCTCATGTCTCATGTCTCATGTCTCATGTCTCATGTCTCATGTCTCATGTCTCATGTCTCATGTCTCATGTCTCATGACCCATGTCTCATGTCTCATGTCTCATGTCTCATGTCTCATGTCTCATGTCTCATGTCTCATGTCTCATGTCTCATGTCTCATGTCTCATGTCTCATGTCTCATGTCTCATGTCTCATGTCTCATGTCTCATGTCTCATGTCTCATGTCTCATGTCTCATGTCTCATGTCTCATGTCTCATGTCTCATGTCTCATGTCTCATGTCTCATGTCTCATGTCTCATGTCTCATGTCACATGTCTCATGTCTCATGTCTCATGTCTCATGTCTCATGTCTCATGTCTCATGTCTCATGTCTCATGTCTCATGTCTCATGTCTCATGTCTCATGTCTCATGTCTCATGTCTCATGTCTCATGTCTCATGTCTCATGTCTCATGTCTCATGTCTCATGTCTCATGTCTCATGTCTCATGTCTCATGTCTCATGTCTCATGTCTCATGTCTCATGTCTCATGTCTCATGTCTCATGTCTCATGTCTCATGTGTCATGTCTCATGTCTCATGTCTCATGTCTCATGTCTCATGTCTCATGTCTCATGTCTCATGTCTCATGTCTCATGTCTCATGTCTCATGTCTCATGTCTCATGTCTCATGTCTCATGTTTCATGTTCATGTCTCATGTCTCATGTCTCATGTCTCATGTCTCATGTCTCATGTCTCATGTCTCATGTCTCATGTCTCATGTCTCATGTCTCATGTCTCATGTCTCATGTCTCATGTCTCATGTCTCATGTCTCATGTCTCATGTCTCATGTCTCATGTCTCATGTCTCATGTCTCATGTCTCATGTCTCATGTCTCATGTCTCATGTCTCATGTCTCATGTCTCATGTCTCATGTCTCATGTCTCATGTCTCATGTCTCATGTCTCATGTCTCATGTCTCATGTCTCATGTCTCATGTCTCATGTCTCATGTCTCTGTCTCTGTCTCTTGTCTCTTGTCTCTTGTCTCTTGTCTCTTGTCTCTTGTCTCTTGTCTCTTGTCTCTTGTCTCTTGTCTCTTGTCTCTTGTCTCATGTCTCTTGTCTCATGTCTCTTGTCTCTTGTCTCTTGTCTCTTGTCTCTTGTCTCTTGTCTCTTGTCTCTTGTCTCTTGTCTCTGTCTCTGTCTCTTGTCTCTTGTCTCTTGTCTCTTGTCTCTTGTCTCTTGTCTCTTGTCTCTTGTCTCTTGTCTCTTGTCTCTTGTCTCTTGTCTCTTGTCTCTTGTCTCATGTCTCATGTCTCATGTCTCATGTCTCATGTCTCATGTCTCATGTCTCATGTCTCATGTCTCATGTCTCATGTCTCATGTCTCATGTCTCATGTCTCATGTCTCATGTCTCATGTCTCATGTCTCATGTCTCATGTCTCATGTGTCTCTTGTCTCTTGTCTCTTGTCTCTTGTCTCTTGTCTCTTGTCTCTTGTCTCTTGTCTCTTGTCTCTTGTCTCTTGTCTCTTGTCTCTTGTCTCTTGTCTCTTGTCTCTTGTCTCTTGTCTCTTGTCTCTTGTCTCTTGTCTCTTGTCTCTTGTCTCTTGTCTCTTGTCTCTTGTCTCTTGTCTCTTGTCTCTTGTCTCTTGTCTCTTGTCTCTTGTCTCTTGTCTCTTGTCTCTTGTCTCTTGTCTCTTGTCTCTTGTCTCTTGTCTCTTGTCTCTTGTCTCTTGTCTCTTGTCTCTTGTCTCTTGTCTCTTGTCTCTTGTCTCTTGTCTCTTGTCTCTTGTCTCATGTCTCATGTCTCATGTCTCATGTCTCATGCCCCATGTCTCATGCCCCATGTCTCATGCCCCATGTCCCCATGCCCCATGCCCCATGTCCCCATGCCCATGTCCATGTCTCCCATGTCCCCATGTCTCATGTCTCATGTCTCATGTCTCATGTCTCATGCCCCATGTCTCATGCCCCATGCCCCATGCCCCATGCCCCATGCCCCATGCCCCATGCCCCATGCCCCATGCCCCATGCCCCATGCCCCATGCCCCATGCCCCATGCCCCATGCCCCATGCCCCATGTCTCATGTCCCCATGCCCCATGTCTCATGTCTCATGTCTCATGTCTCATGTCTCATGTCTCATGTCCCATGTCCCATGTCCCATGTCTCATGTCTCATGTCTCATGTCTCATGTCTCATGTCTCATGTCCCATGTCCCATGTCCCATGTCCCATGTCTCATGTCTCATGTCCCATGTCCCATGTCTCATGTCTCATGTCTCATGTCTCATGTCTCATGTCTCATGTCTCATGTCTCATGTCTCATGTCTCATGTCTCATGTCTCATGTCTCATGTCTCATGTCTCATGTCTCATGTCTCATGTCTCATGTCTCATGTCTCATGTCTCATGTCTCATGTCTCATGTCTCATGTCTCATGTCTCATGTCTCCATGTCTCATGTCTCATGTCTCATGTCTCATGTCTCATGTCTCATGTCTCATGTCTCATGTCTCATGTCTCATGTCTCATGTCTCATGTCTCATGTCTCATGTCTCATGTCTCATGTCTCATGTCTCATGTCTCATGTCTCATGTCTCATGTCTCATGTCTCATGTCTCATGTCTCATGTCTCATGTCTCATGTCTCATGTCTCATGTCTCATGTCTCATGTCTCATGTCTCATGTCTCATGTCTCATGTCTCATGTCTCATGTCTCATGTCTCATGTCTCATGTCTCTTGTCTCATGTCTCATGTCTCATGTCTCATGTCTCATGTCTCATGTCTCATGTCTCATGTCTCATGTCTCATGTCTCATGTCTCATGTCTCATGTCTCATGTCTCATGTCTCATGTCTCATATCTCATGTCTCATGTCTCATGTCTCATGTCTCATGTCTCATGTCTCATGTCTCATGTCTCATGTCTCATGTCTCATGTCTCATGTCTCATGTCTCATGTCTCATGTCTCATGTCTCATGTCTCATGTCTCATGTCTCATGTCTCATGTCTCATGTCTCATGTCTCATGTCTCATGTCTCATGTCTCATGTCTCATGTCTCATGTCTCATGTCTCATGTCTCATGTCTCATGTCTCATGTCTCATGTCTCATGTCTCATGTCTCATGTCTCATGTCTCATGTCTCATGTCTCATGTCTCATGTCTCATGTCTCTTGTCTCATGTCTCATGTCTCATGTCTCATGTCTCATGTCTCATGTCTCATGTCTCATGTCTCATGTCTCATGTCTCATGTCTCATGTCTCATGTCTCATGTCTCATGTCTCATGTCTCATGTCTCATGTCTCATGTCTCATGTCTCATGTCTCATGTCTCATGTCTCATGTCTCATGTCTCATGTCTCATGTCTCATGTCTCATGTCTCATGTCTCATGTCTCATGTCTCATGTCTCATGTATCATGTCTCATGTCTCATGTCTCATGTCTCATGTCTCATGTCTCATGTCTCATGTCTCATGTCTCATGTCTCATGTCTCATGTCTCATGTCTCATGTCTCATGTCTCATGTCTCATGTCTCATGTCTCATGTCTCATGTCTCATGTCTCATGTCTCATGTCTCTTGTCTCATGTCTCTTGTCTCTTGTCTCTTGTCTCTTGTCTCATGTCTCATGTCTCATGTCTCATGTCTCTTGTCTCTTGTCTCTTGTCTCTTGTCTCTTGTCTCATGTCTCATGTCTCATGTCTCATGTCTCATGTCTCTTGTCTCTTGTCTCTTGTCTCTTGTCTCTTGTCTCTTGTCTCATGTCTCATGTCTCATGTCTCATGTCTCATGTCTCATGTCTCATGTCTCATGTCTCATGTCTCATGTCTCATGTCTCATGTCTCATGTCTCATGTCTCATGTCTCATGTCTCATGTCTCATGTCTCATGTCTCATGTCTCATGTCTCATGTCTCATGTCTCATGTCTCATGTCTCATGTCTCATGTCTCATGTCTCATGTCTCATCTCTCATGTCTCATGTCTCATGTCTCATGTCTCATGTCTCATGTCTCATGTCTCATGTCTCATGTCTCATGTCTCATGTCTCATGTCTCATGTCTCATGTCTCATGTCTCATGTCTCATGTCTCATGTCTCATGTCTCATGTCTCATGTCTCATGTCTCATGTCTCATGTCTCATGTCTCATGTCTCATGTCTCTTGTCTCTTGTCTCTTGTCTCTTGTCTCTTGTCTCTTGTCTCTTGTCTCTTGTCTCATGTCTCATGTCTCATGTCTCTTGTCTCTTGTCTCTTGTCTCTTGTCTCTTGTCTCATGTCTCATGTCTCATGTCTCATGACTCATGTCTCATGTCTCATGTCTCATGTCTCATGTCTCATGTCTCATGTCTCATGTCTCATGTCTCATGTCTCATGTCTCATGTCTCATGTCTCATGTCTCATGTCTCATGTCTCATGTCTCATGTCTCATGTCTCATGTCTCATGTCTCATGTCTCATGTCTCATGTCTCATGTCTCATGTCTCATGTCTCATGTCTCATGTCTCATGTCTCATGTCTCATGTCTCATGTCTCATGTCTCATGTCTCATGTCTCATGTCTCATGTCTCATGTCTCATGTCTCATGTCTCATGTCTCATGTCTCATGTCTCATGTCTCATGTCTCATGTCTCATGTCTCATGTCTCATGTCTCATGTCTCATGTCTCATGTCTCATGTCTCATGTCTCATGTCTCATGTCTCATGTCTCATGTCTCATGTCTCATGTCTCATGTCTCATGTCTCATGTCTCATGTCTCATGTCTCATGTCTCATGTCTCATGTCTCATGTCTCATGTCTCATGTCTCATGTCTCATGTCTCATGTCTCATGTCTCATGTCTCATGTCTCATGTCTCATGTCTCATGTCTCATGTCTCATGTCTCATGTCTCATGTCTCATGTCTCATGTCTCTTGTCTCTTGTCTCTTGTCTCATGTCTCATGTCTCATGTCTCATGTCTCATGTCTCATGTCTCATGTCTCATGTCTCTTGTCTCTTGTCTCTTGTCTCTTGTCTCTTGTCTCATGTCTCTTGTCTCATGTCTCATGTCTCTTGTCTCATGTCTCATGTCTCTTGTCTCATGTCTCTTGTCTCTTGTCTCTTGTCTCATGTCTCATGTCTCATGTCTCATGTCTCATGTCTCTTGTCTCTTGTCTCATGTCTCTTGTCTCATGTCTCTTGTCTCTTGTCTCATGTCTCATGTCTCATGTCTCATGTCTCATGTCTCATGTCTCATGTCTCATGTCTCATGTCTCATGTCTCATGTCTCATGTCTCATGTCTCATGTCTCATGTCTCATGTCTCATGTCTCATGTCTCATGTCTCATGTCACATGTCTCATGTCTCATGTCTCATGTCTCATGTCTCATGTCTCATGTCTCATGTCTCATGTCTCATGTCTCATGTCTCATGTCTCATGTCTCATGTCTCATGTCTCATGTCTCATGTCTCATGTCTCATGTCTCATGTCTCATGTCTCATGTCTCATGTCTCATGTCTCATGTCTCATGTCTCATGTCTCATGTCTCATGTCTCATGTCTCATGTCTCATGTCTCATGTCTCATGTCTCATGTCTCATGTCTCATGTCTCATGTCTCATGTCTCATGTCTCATGTCTCATGTCTCATGTCTCATGTCTCATGTCTCATGTCTCATGTCTCATGTCTCATGTCTCATGTCTCATGTCTCATGTCTCATGTCTCATGTCTCATGTCTCTGTCTCTGTCTCTGTCTCTGTCTGTCTCTGTCTCTGTCTCTGTCTCTGTCTCTGTCTCTGTCTCTGTCTCTGTCTCATGTCTCATGTCTCATGTCTCATGTCTCATGTCTCATGTCTCATGTCTCATGTCTCATGTCTCATGTCTCATGTCTCATGTCTCATGTCTCATGTCTCATGTCTCATGTCTCATGTCTCATGTCTCATGTCTCATGTCTCATGTCTCATGTCTCATGTCTCATGTCTCATGTCTCATGTCTCATGTCTCATGTCTCATGTCTCATGTCTCATGTCTCATGTCTCTTGTCTCTTGTCTCTGTCTCTTGTCTCTGTCTCTTGTCTCTTGTCTCTTGTCTCTTGTCTCTTGTCTCTTGTCTCTTGTCTCTTGTCTCTTGTCTCTTGTCTCTTGTCTCTTGTCTCTTGTCTCTTGTCTCTTGTCTCTTGTCTCTTGTCTCTTGTCTCTTGTCTCTTGTCTCTTGTCTCTTGTCTCTTGTCTCTTGTCTCTTGTCTCTTGTCTCATGTCTCATGTCTCATGTCTCATGTCTCATGTCTCATGTCTCATGTCTCATGTCTCATGTCTCATGTCTCATGTCTCATGTCTCATGTCTAATGTCTCATGTCTCATGTCTCATGTCTCATGTCTCATGTCTCATGTCTCATGTCTCATGTCTCATGTCTCATGTCTCATGTCTCATGTCTCATGTCTCATGTCTCATGTCTCATGTCTCATGTCTCATGTCTCATGTCTCATGTCTCATGTCTCATGTCTCATGTCTCATGTCTCATGTCTCATGTCTCATGTCTCATGTCTCATGTCTCATGTCTCATGTCTCATGTCTCATGTCTCATGTCTCATGTCTCATGTCTCATGTCTCATGTCTCATGTCTCATGTCTCATGTCTCATGTCTCATGTCTCATGTCTCATGTCTCATGTCTCATGTCTCATGTCTCATGTCTCATGTCTCATGTCTCATGTCTCATGTCTCATGTCTCATGTCTCATGTCTCATGTCTCATGTCTCATGTCTCATGTCTCATGTCTCATGTCTCATGTCTCATGTCTCATGTCTCATGTCTCATGTCTCATGTCTCATGTCTCATGTCTCATGTCTCATGTCTCATGTCTCATGTCTCATGTCTCATGTCTCATGTCTCATGTCTCATGTCTCATGTCTCATGTCTCATGTCTCATGTCTCATGTCTCATGTCTCATGTCTCATGTCTCATGTCTCATGTCTCATGTCTCATGTCTCATGTCTCATGTCTCATGTCTCATGTCTCATGTCTCATGTCTCATGTCTCATGTCTCATGTCTCATGTCTCATGTCTCATGTCTCATGTCTCATGTCTCATGTCTCATGTCTCATGTCTCATGTCTCATGTCTCATGTCTCATGTCTCATGTCTCATGTCTCTTGTCTCATGTCTCATGTCTCATGTCTCATGTCTCATGTCTCATGTCTCATGTCTCATGTCTCATGTCTCATGTCTCATGTCTCATGTCTCATGTCTCATGTCTCATGTCTCTTGTCTCTTGTCTCTTGTCTCTTGTCTCTTGTCTCTTGTCTCTTGTCTCATGTCTCATGTCTCATGTCTCATGTCTCATGTCTCATGTCTCATGTCTCATGTCTCTTGTCTCTTGTCTCATGTCTCATGTCTCATGTCTCATGTCTCATGTCTCATGTCTCATGTCTCATGTCTCATGCCCCATTCATCATGTCTCATGTCCCCATGTCTCATGTCTCATGTCTCATGTCTCATGTCTCATGTCTCATGTCCCCATGTCTCATGTCTCATGTCTCATGTCTCATGTCTCATGTCTCATGTCTCATGTCTCATGTCTCATGTCTCATGTCTCATGTCTCATGTCTCATGTCTCATGTCTCATGTCTCATGTCTCATGTCTCATGTCTCATGTCTCATGTCCCATGTCCCATGTCCCATGTCTCATGTCTCATGTCTCATGTCTCATGTCTCATGTCCCATGTCCCATGTCTCATGTCTCATGTCTCATGTCTCATGTCTCATGTCTCATGTCTCATGTCTCATGTCTCATGTCTCATGTCCCATGTCCCATGTCTCATGTCTCATGTCTCATGTCTCATGTCTCATGTCTCTGTCTCATGTCTCATGTCTCATGTCTCATGTCTCATGTCTCATGTCTCATGTCTCATGTCTCATGTCTCATGTCTCATGTCTCATGTCTCATGTCTCATGTCTCATGTCTCATGTCTCATGTCTCATGTCTCATGTCTCTGTCTCTGTCTCATGTCTCATGTCTCATGTCTCATGTCTCATGTCTCATGTCTCATGTCTCATGTCTCATGTCTCATGTCTCATGTCTCATGTCTCATGTCTCATGTCTCATGTCTCATGTCTCATGTCTCATGTCTCATGTCTCATGTCTCATGTCTCATGTCTCATGTCTCATGTCTCATGTCTCATGTCTCATGTCTCATGTCTCATGTCTCTTGTCTCTTGTCTCTTGTCTCATGTCTCTTGTCTCATGTCTCTTGTCTCTTGTCTCTTGTCTCTTGTCTCTTGTCTCTTGTCTCTTGTCTCTTGTCTCTTGTCTCTTGTCTCATGTCTCTTGTCTCTTGTCTCTTGTCTCTTGTCTCTTGTCTCTTGTCTCTTGTCTCTTGTCTCTTGTCTCTTGTCTCTTGTCTCTTGTCTCTTGTCTCTTGTCTCATGTCTCTTGTCTCATGTCTCATGTCTCATGTCTCATGTCTCATGTCTCATGTCTCATGTCTCATGTCTCATGTCTCATGTCTCATGTCTCATGTCTCATGTCTCATGTCTCATGTCTCATGTCTCATGTCTCATGTCTCATGTCTCATGTCTCATGTCTCATGTCTCATGTCTCATGTCTCATCTCATGTCTCATGTCTCATGTCTCATGTCTCATGTCTCATGTCTCATGTCTCATGTCTCATGTCTCATGTCTCATGTCTCATGTCTCATGTCTCATGTCTCATGTCTCATGTCTCATGTCTCATGTCTCATGTCTCATGTCTCATGTCTCATGTCTCATGTCTCATGTCTCATGTCTCATGTCTCATGTCTCATGTCTCATGTCTCATGTCTCATGTCTCATGTCTCATGTCTCATGTCTCATGTCTCATGTCTCATGTCTCATGTCTCATGTCTCATGTCTCATGTCTCATGTCTCATGTCTCATGTCTCATGTCTCATGTCTCATGTCTCATGTCTCATGTCTCATGTCTCATGTCTCATGTCTCATGTCTCATGTCTCATGTCTCATGTCTCATGTCTCATGTCTCATGTCTCATGTCTCATGTCTCATGTCTCATGTCTCATGTCTCATGTCTCATGTCTCATGTCTCATGTCTCATGTCTCATGTCTCATGTCTCATGTCTCATGTCTCATGTCTCATGTCTCATGTCTCATGTCTCATGTCTCATGTCTCATGTCTCATGTCTCATGTCTCATGTCTCATGTCTCATGTCTCATGTCTCATGTCTCATGTCTCTTGTCTCTTGTCTCTTGTCTCTTGTCTCTTGTCTCTTGTCTCTTGTCTCTTGTCTCTTGTCTCTTGTCTCTTGTCTCTTGTCTCTTGTCTCTTGTCTCTTGTCTCATGTCTCTTGTCTCTTGTCTCTTGTCTCTTGTCTCTTGTCTCTTGTCTCATGTCTCATGTCTCATGTCTCATGTCTCATGTCTCATGTCTCATGTCTCATGTCTCTTGTCTCTTGTCTCTTGTCTCATGTCTCATGTCTCATGTCTCTTGTCTCATGTCTCATGTCTCATGTCTCTTGTCTCATGTCTCTTGTCTCATGTCTCATGTCTCTTGTCTCATGTCTCATGTCTCATGTCTCATGTCTCATGTCTCATGTCTCATGTCTCATGTCTCATGTCTCATGTCTCATGTCTCATGTCTCATGTCTCATGTCTCATGTCTCATGTCTCATGTCTCATGTCACATGTCTCATGTCTCATGTCTCATGTCTCATGTCTCATGTCTCATGTCTCATGTCTCATGTCTCATGTCTCATGTCTCATGTCTCATGTCTCATGTCTCATGTCTCATGTCTCATGTCTCATGTCTCATGTCTCATGTCTCATGTCACATGTCTCATGTCTCATGTCTCATGTCTCATGTCTCATGTCTCATGTCTCATGTCTCATGTCTCATGTCTCATGTCTCATGTCTCATGTCTCATGTCTCATGTCTCATGTCTCATGTCTCATGTCTCATGTCCCATGTCTCATGTCTCATGTCTCATGTCTCATGTCTCATGTCTCATGTCTCATGTCTCATGTCTCATGTCTCATGTCTCATGTCTCATGTCTCATGTCTCATGTCTCATGTCTCATGTCATGTCTCATGTCTCATGTCTCATGTCTCATGTCTCATGTCTCATGTCTCATGTCTCATGTCTCATGTCTCATGTCTCCTTGTCTCATGTCCTCTCATGTCTCATGTCTCATGTCTCATGTCTCATGTCTCATGTCTCATGTCTCATGTCTCATGTCTCATGTCTCTTCTCATGTCTCATGTCTCATGTCTCATGTCTCATGTCTCATGTCTCATGTCTCATGTCTCATGTCTCATGTCTCATGTCTCATGTCTCATGTCTCATGTCTCATGTCTCATGTCTCATGTCTCATGTCTCATGTCTCATGTCTCATGTCTCATGTCTCATGTCTCATGTCTCATGTCTCATGTCTCATGTCTCATGTCTCATGTCTCATGTCTCATGTCTCATGTCTCATGTCTCATGTCTCATGTCTCATGTCTCATGTCTCATGTCTCATGTCTCATGTCTCATGTCTCATGTCTCATGTCTCATGTCTCATGTCTCATGTCTCTCATGTCTCATGTCTCATGTCTCATGTCTCATGTCTCATGTCTCATGTCTCATGTCTCATGTCTCATGTCTCATGTCTCATGTCTCATGTCTCATGTCTCATGTCTCATGTCTCATGTCTCATGTCTCATGTCTCATGTCTCATGTCTCATGTCTCATGTCTCATGTCTCATGTCTCATGTCTCATGTCTCATGTCTCATGTCTCATGTCTCATGTCTCATGTCTCATGTCTCATGTCTCATGTCTCATGTCTCATGTCTCATGTCTCATGTCTCATGTCTCATGTCTCATGTCTCATGTCTCATGTCTCATGTCTCATGTCTCATGTCTCATGTCTCATGTCTCATGTCTCATGTCTCATGTCTCATGTCTCATGTCTCATGTCTCATGTCTCATGTCTCATGTCTCATGTCTCATGTCTCATGTCTCATGTCTCATGTCTCATGTCTCATGTCTCATGTCTCATGTCTCATGTCTCATGTCTCATGTCTCATGTCTCATGTCTCATGTCTCATGTCTCATGTCTCATGTCTCATGTCTCATGTCTCATGTCTCATGTCTCATGTCTCATGTCTCATGTCTCATGTCTCATGTCTCATGTCTCATGTCTCATGTCTCATGTCTCATGTCTCATGTCTCATGTCTCATGTCTCATGTCTCATGTCTCATGTCTCATGTCTCATGTTTCATGTCTCTTGTCTCTTGTCTCTTGTCTCTTGTCTCTTGTCTCATGTCTCATGTCTCATGTCTCATGTCTCATGTCTCATGTCTCATGTCTCATGTCTCATGTCTCATGTCTCATGTCTCATGTCTCATGTCTCATGTCTCATGTCTCTTGTCTCATGTCTCTTGTCTCTTGTCTCTTGTCTCTTGTCTCTTGTCTCTTGTCTCTTGTCTCTTGTCTCTTGTCTCTTGTCTCTTGTCTCTTGTCTCTTGTCTCTTGTCTCTTGTCTCATGTCTCTTGTCTCTTGTCTCTTGTCTCTTGTCTCTTGTCTCTTGTCTCTTGTCTCTTGTCTCTTGTCTCTTGTCTCTTGTCTCTTGTCTCTTGTCTCTTGTCTCTTGTCTCTTGTCTCTTGTCTCTTGTCTCTTGTCTCATGTCTCATGTCTCTTGTCTCATGTCTCTTGTCTCATGTCTCTTGTCTCATGTCTCATGTCTCATGTCTCATGTCTCATGTCTCATGTCTCATGTCTCATGTCTCATGTCTCATGTCTCATGTCTCATGTCTCATGTCTCATGTCTCATGTCCCATGCCCCATGTCTCATGTCTCATGTCTCATGTCTCATGTCTCATGTCTCATGTCTCATGTCTCATGTCTCATGTCTCATGTCTCATGTCCCATGTCCCATGTCCCATGTCCCATGTCCCATGTCCCATGCCCCATGCCCCATGCCCCATGCCCCATGCCCCATGCCCCATGCCCCATGCCCCATGCCCCATGCCCCATGCCCCATGCCCCATGCCCCATGCCCCATGCCCCATGCCCCATGCCCCATGCCCCATGCCCCATGCCCCATGTCCCATGTCCCATGTCCCATGTCCCATGCCCCATGCCCCATGCCCCATGCCCCATGCCCCATGCCCCATGCCCCATGCCCCATGCCCCATGCCCCATGCCCCATGCCCCATGCCCCATGCCCCATGCCCCATGCCCCATGCCCCATGCCCCATGTCCCATGTCCCATGCCCCATGTCCCATGTCCCATGTCCCATGTCCCATGTCCCATGTCCCATGTCCCATGTCCCATGTCCCATGTCCCATGTCCCATGTCCCATGTCCCATGTCCCATGTCCCATGTCCCATGTCCCATGTCCCATGTCCCATGTCCCATGTCCCATGTCCCATGTCCCATGTCCCATGTCCCATGTCCCATGTCATATGTCTCATGTCTCATGTCTCATGTCTCATGTCTCATGTCTCATGTCTCATGTCTCATGTCTCATGTCTCATGTCTCTTGTCTCTTGTCTCATGTCTCATGTCTCATGTCTCATGTCTCATGTCTCATGTCTCATGTCTCATGTCTCATGTCTCATGTCTCATGTCTCATGTCTCATGTCTCATGTCTCATGTCTCATGTCTCATGTCTCATGTCTCATGTCTCATGTCTCATGTCTCATGTCTCATGTCTCATGTCTCATGTCTCATGTCTCATGTCTCATGTCTCATGTCTCATGTCTCATGTCTCATGTCTCATGTCTCATGTCTCATGTCTCTTGTCTCTTGTCTCTTGTCTCTTGTCTCTTGTCTCTTGTCTCTTGTCTCTTGTCTCTTGTCTCTTGTCTCTTGTCTCTTGTCTCTTGTCTCTTGTCTCTTGTCTCTTGTCTCATGTCTCATGTCTCATGTCTCATGTCTCATGTCTCATGTCTCATGTCTCATGTCTCATGTCTCATGTCTCATGTCTCATGTCTCATGTCTCATGTCTCATGTCTCATGTCTCATGTCTCATGTCTCATGTCTCATGTCTCATGTCTCATGTCTCATGTCTCATGTCTCATGTCTCATGTCTCATGTCTCATGTCTCATGTCTCATGTCTCATGTCTCATGTCTCATGTCTCATGTCTCATGTCTCATGTCTCATGTCTCATGTCTCATGTCTCATGTCTCATGTCTCATGTCTCATGTCTCATGTCTCATGTCTCATGTCTCATGTCTCATGTCTCATGTCTCATGTCTCATGTCTCATGTCTCATGTCTCATGTCTCATGTCTCATGTCTCATGTCTCATGTCTCATGTCTCATGTCTCATGTCTCATGTCTCATGTCTCATGTCTCATGTCTCATGTCTCATGTCTCATGTCTCATGTCTCATGTCTCATGTCTCATGTCTCATGTCTCATGTCTCATGTCTCATGTCTCATGTCTCATGTCTCATGTCTCATGTCCCATGTCTCATGTCCCATGTCCCATGTCCCATGTCTCATGTCTCATGTCTCATGTCTCATGTCTCATGTCTCATGTCTCATGTCTCATGTCTCATGTCTCATGTCCCATGTCCCATGTCTCATGTCCCATGTCCCATGTCTCATGTCTCTTGTCTCTTGTCTCTTGCCTCTTGTCTC
Source organism: Nephotettix cincticeps (assembly GCA_023375725.1). Taxonomy (NCBI): domain Eukaryota; kingdom Metazoa; phylum Arthropoda; class Insecta; order Hemiptera; family Cicadellidae; genus Nephotettix; species Nephotettix cincticeps. The sequence goes on from JAGISJ010000020.1 coordinate 151,394, forward strand.
ATGTCTCATGTCTCATGTCTCATGTCTCATGTCTCATGTCTCATGTCTCATGTCTCATGTCTCTTGTCTCTTGTCTCATGTCTCATGTCTCATGTCTCATGTCTCATGTCTCATGTCTCATGTCTCATGTCTCATGTCTCATGTCTCATGTCTCATCTCTCATGTCTCATGTCTCATGTCTCATGTCTCATGTCTCATGTCTCATGTCTCATGTCTCATCTCTCATGTCTCATGTCTCATGTCTCATGTCTCATGTCTCATGTCTCATGTCTCATGTCTCATGTCTCATGTCTCATGTCTCATGTCTCATGTCTCATGTCTCATGTCTCATGTCTCATGTCTCATGTCTCATGTCTCATGTCTCATGTCTCATGTCTCATGTCTCATGTCTCATGTCTCTGTCTCTGTCTCTGTCTCTGTCTCTTGTCTCTGTCTCTTGTCTCTTGTCTCTTGTCTCTTGTCTCTTGTCTCTTGTCTCTTGTCTCTTGTCTCATGTCTCTTGTCTCTTGTCTCATGTCTCATGTCTCATGTCTCATGTCTCATGTCTCATGTCTCATGTCTCATGTCTCATGTCTCATGTCTCATGTCTCATGTCTCATGTCTCATGTCTCATGTCTCATGTCTCATGTCTCATGTCTCATGTCTCATGTCTCATGTCTCATGTCTCATGTCTCATGTCTCATGTCTCATGTCTCATGTCTCATGTCTCATGTCTCATGTCTCATGTCTCTTGTCTCATGTCTCTTGTCTCTTGTCTCTTGTCTCTTGTCTCTTGTCTCTTGTCTCTTGTCTCATGTCTCTTGTCTCTTGTCTCATGTCTCATGTCTCATGTCTCATGTCTCATGTCTCATGTCTCATGTCTCATGTCTCATGTCTCATGTCTCATGTCTCATGTCTCATGTCTCATGTCTCATGTCTCATGTCTCATGTCTCATGTCTCATGTCTCATGTCTCATGTCTCATGTCTCATGTCTCATGTCTCATGTCTCATGTCTCATGTCTCATGTCTCATGTCTCATGTCTCATGTCTCATGTCTCATGTCTCATGTCTCATGTCTCATGTCTCATGTCTCATGTCTCATGTCTCATGTCTCATGTCTCATGTCTCATGTCTCATGTCTCATGTCTCATGTCTCATGTCTCATGTCTCATGTCTCATGTCTCATGTCTCATGTCTCATGTCTCATGTCTCATGTCTCATGTCTCATGTCTCATGTCTCATGTCTCATGTCTCATGTCTCATGTCTCATGTCTCATGTCTCATGTCTCATGTCTCATGTCTCATGTCTCATGTCTCATGTCTCATGTCTCATGTCTCATGTCTCATGTCTCATGTCTCATGTCTCATGTCTCATGTCTCATGTCTCATGTCTCATGTCTCATGTCTCATGTCTCATGTCTCATGTCTCATGTCATGTCTCATGTCTCATGTCTCATGTCTCATGTCTCATGTCTCATGTCTCATGTCTCATGTCTCATGTCTCATGTCTCATGTCTCATGTCTCATGTCTCATGTCTCATGTCTCATGTCTCATGTCTCATGTCTCATGTCTCATGTCTCATGTCTCATGTCTCATGTCTCATGTCTCATGTCTCATGTCTCATGTCTCATGTCTCATGTCTCATGTCTCATGTCTCATGTCTCATGTCTCATGTCTCATGTCTCATGTCTCTTGTCTCATGTCTCTTGTCTCTTGTCTCTTGTCTCATGTCTCATGTCTCATGTCTCTTGTCTCTTGTCTCTTGTCTCTTGTCTCTTGTCTCTTGTCTCTTGTCTCTTGTCTCTTGTCTCTTGTCTCTTGTCTCTTGTCTCTTGTCTCTTGTCTCTTGTCTCTTGTCTCTTGTCTCTTGTCTCTTGTCTCTTGTCTCTTGTCTCTTGTCTCTTGTCTCTTGTCTCTTGTCTCTTGTCTCTTGTCTCTTGTCTCTTGTCTCTTGTCTCTTGTCTCTTGTCTCTTGTCTCTTGTCTCTTGTCTCTTCTCTGTCTCTTGTCTCATGTCTCATGTCTCATGTCTCATGTCTCATGTCTCATGTCTCATGGCTCATGTCTCATGTCTCATGTCTCATGTCTCATGTCTCATGTCTCATGTCTCATGTCTCATGTCTCATGTCTCATGTCTCATGTCTCATGTCTCATGTCTCATGTCTCATGTCTCATGTCTCATGTCTCATGTCTCATGTCTCATGTCTCATGTCTCATGTCTCATGTCTCATGTCTCATGTCTCATGTCTCATGTCTCATGTCTCATGTCTCATGTCTCATGTCTCATGTCTCATGTCTCCTGTCTCATGTCTCATGTCTCATGTCTCATGTCTCATGTCTCATGTCTCATGTCTCATGTCTCATGTCTCATGTCTCATGTCTCATGTCTCATGTCTCATGTCTCATGTCTCATGTCTCATGTCTCATGTCTCATGTCTCATGTCTCATGTCTCATGTCTCATGTCTCATGTCTCATGTCCCATGTCTCATGTCTCATGTCTCATGTCTCATGTCTCATGTCTCATGTCTCATGTCTCATGTCTCATGTCTCATGTCTCATGTCTCATGTCTCATGTCTCATGTCTCATGTCTCATGTCTCATGTCTCTCTCATGTCTCATGTCCCTGTCTCCATGTCCTGTCCCTTCTCATGTCCTCTTGTCTCATGTCTCATCTCCTCTTTCTGTCTCCATGTCCCTCTTGTCCCCTTCTCCCCATGTCTCATGACTCATGTCTCATGTCTCATGTCTCATGTCTCATGTCTCATGTCTCATGTCTCATGTCTCATGTCTCATGTCCCATGTCTCATGTCTCATGTCTCATGTCTCATGTCTCATGTCTCATGTCTCATGTCTCATGTCTCATGTCTCATGTCTCATGTCTCATGTCTCATGTCTCATGTCTCATGTCTCATGTCTCATGTCTCATGTCTCATGTCTCATGTCTCATGTCTCATGTCTCATGTCTCATGTCTCATGTCTCATGTCTCATGTCTCATGTCTCACGTCTCATGTCTCATGTCTCATGTCTCATGTCTCATGTCTCATGTCTCATGTCTCATGTCTCATGTCTCATGTCTCATGTCTCATGTCTCATGTCTCATGTCTCATGTCTCATGTCTCATGTCTCATGTCTCATGTCTCATGTCTCATGGCTCATGTCTCATGTCTCATGTCTCATGTCTCATGTCTCATGTCTCATGTCTCATGTCTCATGTCTCATGTCTCATGTCTCATGTCTCATGTCTCATGTCTCATGTCTCATGTCTCATGTCTCATGTCTCATGTCTCATGTCTCATGTCTCATGTCTCATGTCTCATGTCTCATGTCTCATGTCTCATGTCTCATGTCTCATGTCTCATGTCTCATGTCTCATGTCTCATGTCTCATGTCTCATGTCTCATGTCTCATGTCTCATGTCTCATGTCTCATGTCTCATGTCTCATGTCTCATGTCTCATGTCTCATGTCTCATGTCTCATGTCTCATGTCTCATGTCTCATGTCTCATGTCTCATGTCTCATGTCTCATGTCTCATGTCTCATGTCTCATGTCTCTGTCTCTGTCTCTGTCTCTGTCTCATGTCTCTTGTCTCTTGTCTCTTGTCTCTTGTCTCTTGTCTCTTGTCTCTTGTCTCTTGTCTCTTGTCTCTTGTCTCTTGTCTCTTGTCTCTTGTCTCTTGTCTCTTGTCTCTTGTCTCTTGTCTCTTGTCTCTTGTCTCTTGTCTCTTGTCTCTTGTCTCTTGTCTCTTGTCTCTTGTCTCTTGTCTCTTGTCTCTTGTCTCTTGTCTCTTGTCTCTTGTCTCTTGTCTCTTGTCTCTTGTCTCTTGTCTCATGTCTCATGTCTCATGTCTCATGTCTCATGTCTCATGTCTCATGTCTCATGTCTCATGTCTCATGTCTCATGTCTCATGTCTCATGTCTCATGTCTCATGTCTCATGTCTCATGTCTCATGTCTCATGTCTCATGTCTCATGTCTCTTGTCTCTTGTCTCATGTCTCATGTCTCATGTCTCATGTCTCATGTCTCATGTCTCATGTCTCATGTCTCATGTCTCATGTCTCTTGTCTCTTGTCTCTTGTCTCTTGTCTCTTGTCTCTTGTCTCTTGTCTCATGTCTCTTGTCTCTTGTCTCTTGTCTCTTGTCTCTTGTCTCTTGTCTCTTGTCTCTTGTCTCTTGTCTCTTGTCTCTTGTCTCTTGTCTCTTGTCTCTTGTCTCTTGTCTCTTGTCTCATGTCTCTTGTCTCTTGTCTCTTGTCTCTTGTCTCTTGTCTCTTGTCTCTTGTCTCATGTCTCATGTCTCATGTCTCATGTCTCATGTCTCATGTCTCATGTCTCATGTCTCATGTCTCATGTCTCATGTCTCATGTCTCATGTCTCATGTCTCATGTCTCATGTCTCATGTCTCATGTCTCATGTCTCATGTCTCATGTCTCATGTCTCATGTCTCATGTCTCATGTCTCATGTCTCATGTCTCATGTCTCATGTCTCATGTCTCATGTCTCATGTCTCATGTCTCATGTCTCATGTCTCATGTCTCATGTCTCATGTCTCATGTCTCATGTCTCTTGTCTCATGTCTCTTGTCTCATGTCTCTTGTCTCTTGTCTCTTGTCTCTTGTCTCTTGTCTCTTGTCTCATGTCTCTTGTCTCTTGTCTCATGTCTCTTGTCTCTTGTCTCTTGTCTCATGTCTCTTGTCTCTTGTCTCATGTCTCATGTCTCATGTCTCATGTCTCATGTCTCATGTCTCATGTCTCATGTCTCATGTCTCATGTCTCATGTCTCATGTCTCATGTCTCATGTCTCATGTCTCATGTCTCATGTCTCATGTCTCATGTCTCATGTCTCATGTCTCATGTCTCATGTCTCATGTCTCATGTCTCATGTCTCATGTCTCATGTCTCATGTCTCATGTCTCATGTCTCATGTCTCATGTCTCATGTCTCATGTCTCATGTCTCATGTCTCATGTCTCATGTCTCATGTCTCATGTCTCATGTCTCATGTCTCATGTCTCATGTCTCATGTCTCATGTCTCATGTCTCATGTCTCATGTCTCATGTCTCATGTCTCATGTCTCATGTCTCATGTCTCATGTCTCATGTCTCATGTCTCATGTCTCATGTCTCATGTCTCATGTCTCATGTCTCATGTCTCATGTCTCATGTCTCATGTTCTCATGTCTCATGTCTCATGTCTCATGTCTCATGTCTCATGTCTCATGTCTCATGTCTCATGTCTCATGTCTCATGTCTCATGTCTCATGTCTCATGTCTCATGTCTCATGTCTCATGTCTCATGTCTCATGTCTCATGTCTCATGTCTCATGTCTCATGTCTCATGTCTCATGTCTCATGTCTCATGTCTCATGTCTCATGTCTCTGTCTCTTGTCCTCTTGTCTCATGTCTCTTGTCTCATGTCTCATGTCTCTTGTCTCTTGTCTCTTGTCTCTTGTCTCATGTCTCATGTCTCTTGTCTCTTGTCTCTTGTCTCATGTCTCTGTCTCATTCTCATGTCTCATGTCTCTTGTCTCATGTCTCTTCTCATGTCTCATGTCTCATGTCTCATGTCTCATGTCTCATGTCTCATGTCTCTTGTCTCTTGTCTCTTGTCTCTTGTCTCTTGTCTCATGTCTCTTGTCTCTTGTCTCTTGTCTCTTGTCTCATGTCTCATGTCTCATGTCTCATGTCTCATGTCTCATGTCTCATGTCTCATGTCTCATGTCTCATGTCTCATGTCTCATGTCTCATGTCTCATGTCTCATGTCTCATGTCTCATGTCTCATGTCTCATGTCTCATGTCTCATGTCTCATGTCTCATGTCTCATGTCTCATGTCTCATGTCTCATGTCTCATGTCTCATGTCTCATGTCTCATGTCTCATGTCTCATGTCTCATGTCTCATGTCTCATGTCTCATGTCTCATGTCTCTTGTCTCTTGTCTCTTGTCTCTTGTCCTGTCTCATGTCTCATGTCTCATGTCTCATGTCCCATGTCTCATGTCTCATGTCTCATGTCTCATGTCTCATGTCTCATGTCTCATGTCTCATGTCTCATGTCTCATGTCTCATGTCTCATGTCTCATGTCTCATGTCTCATGTCTCATGTCTCATGTCTCATGTCTCATGTCTCATGTCTCATGTCTCATGTCTCATGTCTCATGTCTCTTGTCCCATGTCCCTTCCCATGTCTCATGTCTCATGTCTTGTCTCATGTCTCATGTCTCATTCTCTCTCTCTCATGTCTCATGTCTCATGTCTCATGTCTCATGTCTCTTGTCTCTTGTCTGTCTCATGTCTCATGTCTCATGTCTCATGTCTCATGTCTCATGTCTCATGTCTCATGTCTCATGTCTCATGTCTCATGTCTCATGTCTCATGTCTCATGTCTCATGTCTCATGTCTCATGTCTCATGTCTCATGTCTCATGTCTCATGTCTCATGTCTCATGTCTCATGTCTCTTGTCTCTGTCTCTGTCTCATGTCTCATGTCTCTTGTCTCTGTCTCTGTCTCTTGTCTCTTGTCTCTTGTCTCTTGTCTCTTGTCTCTTGTCTCTTGTCTCTTGTCTCTTGTCTCTTGTCTCTTGTCTCATGTCTCATGTCTCATGTCTCTGTCTCTTGTCTCTTGTCTCTTGTCTCTTGTCTCTTGTCTCTTGTCTCTTGTCTCTTGTCTCTTGTCTCTTGTCTCTTGTCTCTTGTCTCATGTCTCATGTCTCATGTCTCATGTCTCATGTCTCATGTCTCATGTCTCATGTCTCATGTCTCATGTCTCATGTCTCATGTCTCATGTCTCATGTCTCATGTCTCATGTCTCATGTCTCATGTCTCATGTCTCATGTCTCATGTCTCATGTCTCATGTCTCATGTCTCATGTCTCATGTCTCATGTCTCATGTCTCATGTCTCATGTCTCATGTCTCATGTCTCTTGTCTCTTGTCTCTTGTCTCTTGTCTCCTGTCTCTTGTCTCTTGTCTCTTGTCTCTTGTCTCTTGTCTCTTGTCTCTTGTCTCTTGTCTCTTGTCTCTTGTCTCTTGTCTCTTGTCTCTTGTCTCTTGTCTCTTGTCTCTTGTCTCTTGTCTCTTGTCTCTTGTCTCTTGTCTCTTGTCTCTTGTCTCTTGTCTCTTGTCTCTTGTCTCTTGTCTCTTGTCTCTTGTCTCATGTCTCATGTCTCATGTCTCATGTCTCATGTCTCATGTCTCATGTCTCATGTCTCATGTCTCATGTCTCATGTCTCATGTCTCATGTCTCATGTCTCATGTCTCATGTCTCATGTCTCATGTCTCATGTCTCATGTCTCATGTCTCATGTCTCATGTCTCATGTCTCATGTCTCATGTCTCATGTCTCATGTCTCATGTCTCATGTCTCATGTCTCATGTCTCATGTCTCATGTCTCATGTCTCATGTCTCATGTCTCATGTCTCATGTCTCATGTCTCATGTCTCATGTCTCATGTCTCATGTCTCATGTCTCATGTCTCATGTCTCATGTCTCATGTCTCATGTCTCATGTCTCATGTCTCATGTCTCATGTCTCATGTCTCATGTCTCATGTCTCATGTCTCATGTCTCATGTCTCATGTCTCATGTCTCATGTCTCATGTCTCATGTCTCATGTCTCATGTCTCATGTCTCATGTCTCATGTCTCATGTCTCATGTCTCATGTCTCATGTCTCTCTGTCTCATGTCTCATGTCTCTGTCTCATGTCTCTGTCTCTGTCTCATGTCTCATGTCTCATGTCTCATGTCTCATGTCTCATGTCTCATGTCTCATGTCTCATGTCTCATGTCTCATGTCTCATGTCTCATGTCTCATGTCTCATGTCTCATGTCTCATGTCTCATGTCTCATGTCTCATGTCTCATGTCTCATGTCTCATCTCTCATGTCTCATGTCTCATGTCTCATGTCTCATGTCTCATGTCTCATGTCTCATGTCTCTTGTCTCTTGTCTCATGTCTCATGTCTCATGTCTCATGTCTCTTGTCTCATGTCTCTTGTCTCTTGTCTCTTGTCTCTTGTCTCTTGTCTCTTGTCTCTTGTCTCATGTCTCATGTCTCATGTCTCATGTCTCATGTCTCATGTCTCTTGTCTCATGTCTCTTGTCTCTTGTCTCTTGTCTCTTGTCTCTTGTCTCTTGTCTCTTGTCTCATGTCTCATGTCTCATGTCTCATGTCTCATGTCTCATGTCTCATGTCTCATGTCTCATGTCTCATGTCTCATGTCTCATGTCTCATGTCTCATGTCTCATGTCTCATGTCTCATGTCTCATGTCTCATGTCTCATGTCTCATGTCTCATGTCTCATGTCTCATGTCTCATGTCTCATGTCTCATGTCTCATGTCTCTTGTCTCATGTCTCATGTCTCATGTCTCATGTCTCATGTCTCATGTCTCATGTCTCATGTCTCATGTCTCATGTCTCATGTCTCATGTCTCATGTCTCATGTCTCATGTCTCATGTCTCATGTCTCATGTCTCATGTCTCATGTCTCATGTCTCATGTCTCATGTCTCATGTCTCATGTCTCATGTCTCATGTCTCATGTCTCATGTCTCATGTCTCATGTCTCATGTCTCATGTCTCATGTCTCATGTCTCATGTCTCATGTCTCATGTCTCATGTCTCATGTCTCATGTCTCATGTCTCATGTCTCATGTCTCATGTCTCATGTCTCATGTCTCATGTCTCATGTCTCATGTCTCATGTCTCATGTCTCATGTCTCATGTCTCATGTCTCATGTCTCATGTCTCATGTCTCATGTCTCATGTCTCATGTCTCATGTCTCATGTCTCATGTCTCATGTCTCATGTCTCATGTCTCATGTCTCATGTCTCATGTCTCATGTCTCATGTCTCATGTCTCATGTCTCATGTCTCATGTCTCATGTCTCATGTCTCATGTCTCATGTCTCATGTCTCATGTCTCATGTCTCATGTCTCATGTCTCATGTCTCATGTCTCATGTCTCATGTCTCATGTCTCATGTCTCATGTCTCATGTCTCATGTCTCATGTCTCATGTCTCATGTCTCATGTCTCATGTCTCATGTCTCATGTCTCATGTCTCATGTCTCATGTCTCATGTCTCATGTCTCATGTCTCATGTCTCTTGTCTCTTGTCTCTTGTCTCTTGTCTCATGTCTCATGTCTCTCTTGTCTCTTGTCTCTTGTCTCTTGTCTCTTGTCTCATGTCTCATGTCTCTTGTCTCTTGTCTCTTGTCTCTTGTCTCTTGTCTCATGTCTCTTGTCTCTTGTCTCTGTCTCTTGTCTCTTGTCTCTTGTCTCTTGTCTCTTGTCTCTTGTCTCATGTCTCTTGTCTCTTGTCTCTTGTCTCTTGTCTCTTGTCTCTTGTCTCTTGTCTCTTGTCTCTTGTCTCTTGTCTCTTGTCTCTTGTCTCATGTCTCATGTCTCATGTCTCATGTCTCATGTCTCATGTCTCATGTCTCATGTCTCATGTCTCATGTCTCATGTCTCATGTCTCATGTCTCATGTCTCATGTCTCATGTCTCATGTCTCATGTCTCATGTCTCATGTCTCATGTCTCATCTCTCATGTCTCATGTCTCATGTCTCATGTCTCATGTCTCATGTCTCATGTCTCATGTCTCATGTCTCTTGTCTGTCTCATGTCTCATGTCTCATGTCTCATGTCTCATGTCTCATGTCTCATGTCTCATGTCTCATGTCTCATGTCTCATGTCTCATGTCTCATGTCTCATGTCTCATGTCTCATGTCTCTTGTCTCATGTCTCATGTCTCATTCTCATGTCCCCTTGCCCCATGTCTCATGTCTCATGTCTCATGTCTCATGTCTCATGTCTTCTCATGTCTCATGTCTCATGTCTCATGTCTCATGTCTCATGTCTCATGTCTCATGTCTCATGTCTCATGTCTCATGTCTCATGTCTCATGTCTCATGTCTCATGTCTCATGTCTCATGTCATGTCTCATGTCTCATGTCTCATGTCTCATGTCTCATGTCTCATGTCTCATGTCTCATGTCTCATGTCTCATGTCTCATGTCTCATGTCTCATGTCTCATGGCTCATGTCTCATGTCTCATGTCTCATGTCTCATGTCTCATGTCTCATGTCTCATGTCTCATGTCTCTCTGTCTCTGTCTCTGTCTCTTCTATGTCTCATGTCTCATGTCTCATGTCTCTGTCTCATGTCTCATGTCTCATGTCTCATGTCTCATGTCTCATGTCTCATGTCTCATGTCTCATGTCTCATGTCTCATGTCTCATGTCTCATGTCTCATGTCTCATGTCTCATGTCTCATGTCTCATGTCTCATGTCCCATGTCTCATGTCTCATGTCTCATGTCTCATGTCTCATGTCTCATGTCTCATGTCTCTTCTCTTGTCTCTTGTCTCTTGTCTCTTGTCTCTTGTCTCTTGTCTCTTGTCTCTTGTCTCTTGTCTCTTGTCTCTTGTCTCTTGTCTCTTGTCTCTTGTCTCTTGTCTCTTGTCTCTTGTCTCATGTCTCATGTCTCATGTCTCATGTCTCATGTCTCATGTCTCATGTCTCATGTCTCATGTCTCATGTCTCATGTCTCATGTCTCATGTCTCATGTCTCATGTCTCATGTCTCATGTCTCATGTCTCATGTCTCATGTCTCATGTCTCATGTCTCATGTCTCATGTCTCATGTCTCATGTCTCATGTCTCATGTCTCATGTCTCATGTCTCATGTCTCATGTCTCATGTCTCATGTCTCATGTCCTCATGTCTCATGTCTCATGTCTCATGTCTCATGTCTCATGTCTCATGTCTCATGTCTCATGTCTCATGTCTCATGTCTCATGTCTCATGTCTCATGTCTCATGTCTCATGTCTCATGTCTCATGTCTCATGTCTCATGTCTCATGTCTCATGTCTCATGTCTCATGTCTCATGTCTCATGTCTCATGTCTCATGTCTCATGTCTCATGTCTCATGTCTCATGTCTCATGTCTGTCTCATGTCTCATGTCTCATGTCTCATGTCTCATGTCTCATGTCTCATGTCTCATGTCTCATGTCTCATGTCTCATGTCTCATGTCTCATGTCTCATGTCTCATGTCTCATGTCTCATGTCTCATGTCTCATGTCTCATGTCTCATGTCTCATGTCTCATGTCTCATGTCTCATGTCTCATGTCTCTTGTCTCATGTCTCATGTCTCATGTCTCATGTCTCATGTCTCATGTCTCATGTCTCATGTCTCATGTCTCTGTCTCTGTCTCTTGTCTCATGTCTCATGTCTCATGTCTCATGTCTCATGTCTCATGTCTCTTGTCTCCTCATGTCTCATGTCTCATGTCTCATGTCTCATGTCTCATGTCTCATGTCTCATGTCTCATGTCTCATGTCTCATGTCTCATGTCTCATGTCTCATGTCTCATGTCTCTTGTCTCTTGTCTCTTGTCTCTTGTCTCTTGTCTCTTGTCTCTTGTCTCTTGTCTCTTGTCTCTTGTCTCTGTCTCTTGTCTCTTGTCTCTTGTCTCTTGTCTCTTGTCTCTTGTCTCTTGTCTCTTGTCTCTTGTCTCTTGTCTCTTGTCTCTTGTCTCTTGTCTCTTGTCTCTTGTCTCTTGTCTCTTGTCTCTTGTCTCTTGTCTCTTGTCTCTTGTCTCTTGTCTCATGTCTCTTGTCTCTTGTCTCTTGTCTCTTGTCTCTTGTCTCTTGTCTCATGTCTCTTGTCTCTTGTCTCTTGTCTCTTGTCTCATGTCTCTTGTCTCTTGTCTCTTGTCTCATGTCTCTTGTCTCATGTCTCATGTCTCATGTCTCATGTCTCATGTCTCATGTCTCATGTCTCATGTCTCATGTCTCATGTCTCATGTCTCATGTCTCATGTCTCTGTCTCATGTCTCATGTCTCATGTCTCATGTCTCATGTCTCATGTCTCATGTCTCATGTCTCATGTCTCATGTCTCATGTCTCATGTCTCATGTCTCATGTCTCATGTCTCATGTCTCATGTCTCATGTCTCATGTCTCATGTCTCATGTCTCATGTCTCATGTCTCATGTCTCATGTCTCATGTCTCATGTCTCATGTCTCATGTCTCATGTCTCATGTCTCATGTCTCATGTCTCATGTCTCATGTCTCATGTCTCATGTCTCATGTCTCATGTCTCATGTCTCATGTCTCATGTCTCATGTCTCATGTCTCATGTCTCATGTCTCATGTCTCATGTCTCATGTCTCATGTCTCATGTCTCATGTCTCATGTCTCATGTCTCATGTCTCATGTCTCATGTCTCATGTCTCATGTCTCATGTCTCTCATGTCTCATGTCTCATGTCTCATGTCTCATGTCTCATGTCTCATGTCTCATGTCTCATGTCTCATGTCTCATGTCTCATGTCTCATGTCTCATGTCTCATGTCTCATGTCTCATGTCTCATGTCTCATGTCTCATGTCTCATGTCTCATGTCTCATGTCTCATGTCTCATGTCTCATGTCTCATGTCTCATGTCTCATGTCTCATGTCTCATGTCTCATGTCTCATGTCTCATGTCTCATGTCTCATGTCTCATGTCTCATGTCTCATGTCTCATGTCTCATGTCTCATGTCTCATGTCTCATGTCTCATGTCTCATGTCTCATGTCTCATGTCTCATGTCTCATGTCTCATGTCTCATGTCTCATGTCTCATGTCTCATGTCTCATGTCTCATGTCTCATGTCTCATGTCTCATGTCTCATGTCTCATGTCTCATGTCTCATGTCTCATGTCTCATGTCTCATGTCTCATGTCTCATGTCTCATGTCTCATGTCTCATGTCTCATGTCTCATGTCTCATGTCTCATGTCTCATGTCTCATGTCTCATGTCTCATGTCTCATGTCTCATGTCTCATGTCTCATGTCTCATGTCTCATGTCTCATGTCTCATGTCTCATGTCTCATGTCTCATGTCTCATGTCTCATGTCTCATGTCTCATGTCTCATGTCTCATGTCTCATGTCTCATGTCTCATGTCTCATGTCTCATGTCTCATGTCTCATGTCTCATGTCTCATGTCTCATGTCTCATGTCTCATGTCTCATGTCTCATGTCTCATGTCTCATGTCTCATGTCTCATGTCTCATGTCTCATGTCTCATGTCTCATGTCTCATGTCTCATGTCTCATGTCTCATGTCTCATGTCTCATGTCTCATGTCTCATGTCTCATGTCTCATGTCTCATGTCTCATGTCTCATGTCTCATGTCTCATGTCTCATGTCTCATGTCTCATGTCTCATGTCTCATGTCTCATGTCTCATGTCTCATGTCTCATGTCTCATGTCTCTGTCTCTGTCTCTGTCTCTGTCTCTGTCTCTGTCTCTGTCTCTGTCTCTGTCTCTGTCTCTGTCTCTGTCTCTGTCTCTGTCTCTGTCTCTGTCTCTGTCTCTGTCTCTGTCTCTGTCTCTGTCTCTGTCTCTGTCTCTGTCTCTGTCTCTGTCTCTGTCTCTGTCTCTGTCTCTGTCTCTTGTCTCTTGTCTCTTGTCTCTTGTCTCTTGTCTCTTGTCTCTTGTCTCTTGTCTCTTGTCTCTTGTCTCTTGTCTCTTGTCTCTTGTCTCTTGTCTCTTGTCTCTTGTCTCTTGTCTCTTGTCTCTTGTCTCTTGTCTCTTGTCTCTTGTCTCTTGTCTCTTGTCTCTTGTCTCTTGTCTCTGTCTCTGTCTCTGTCTCTTGTCTCTTGTCTCTTGTCTCTTGTCTCTTGTCTCTTGTCTCTTGTCTCTTGTCTCTTGTCTCTTGTCTCTTGTCTCATGTCTCATGTCTCATGTCTCTTGTCTCATGTCTCATGTCTCATGTCTCATGTCTCATGTCTCATGTCTCATGTCTCATGTCTCATGTCTCATGTCTCATGTCTCATGTCTCTTGTCTCTTGTCTCTTGTCTCTTGTCTCTTGTCTCTTGTCTCTTGTCTCTTGTCTCTTGTCTCTTGTCTCTTGTCTCTTGTCTCTTGTCTCTGTCTCTGTCTCTGTCTCTGTCTCTGTCTCTGTCTCTGTCTCTGTCTCTGTCTCTGTCTCTGTCTCTGTCTCTGTCTCTGTCTCTGTCTCTTGTCTCTTGTCTCTTGTCTCTTGTCTCTTGTCTCTTGTCTCTGTCTCTGTCTCTGTCTCTGTCTCTGTCTCTGTCTCTGTCTCTGTCTCTGTCTCTGTCTCTGTCTCTGTCTCTGTCTCTGTCTCTGTCTCTGTCTCTGTCTCTGTCTCTGTCTCTGTCTCTGTCTCTGTCTCTGTCTCTGTCTCTGTCTCTGTCTCTGTCTCATGTCTCATGTCTCTGTCTCTGTCTCTGTCTCTGTCTCTGTCTCTGTCTCTGTCTCTGTCTCTGTCTCTGTCTCTGTCTCTGTCTCTGTCTCTGTCTCTGTCTCTGTCTCTGTCTCTGTCTCTGTCTCTGTCTCTGTCTCTGTCTCTGTCTCTGTCTCTGTCTCTGTCTCTGTCTCTGTCTCTTGTCTCTGTCTCTGTCTCTGTCTCTGTCTCTGTCTCTGTCTCTGTCTCTGTCTCTGTCTCTGTCTCTGTCTCTGTCTCTGTGTCTGTCTCTGTCTCTGTCTCTGTCTCTGTCTCTGTCTCTGTCTCTGTCTCTGTCTCTGTCTCTGTCTCTGTCTCTGTCTCTGTCTCTGTCTCTGTCTCTGTCTCTGTCTCTGTCTCTGTCTCTGTCTCTGTCTCTGTCTCTGTCTCTGTCTCTGTCTCTGTCTCTGTCTCTGTCTCTGTCTCTGTCTCTGTCTCTGTCTCTGTCTCTGTCTCTGTCTCTGTCTCTGTCTCTGTCTCTGTCTCTGTCTCTGTCTCTGTCTCTGTCTCTGTCTCTGTCTCTGTCTCTGTCTCTGTCTCTGTCTCTGTCTCTGTCTCTGTCTCTGTCTCTTGTCTCTTGTCTCTTGTCTCTTGTCTCTTGTCTCTTGTCTCTTGTCTCTTGTCTCTTGTCTCTTGTCTCTTGTCTCTTGTCTCTTGTCTCTTGTCTCTGTCTCTGTCTCTGTCTCTGTCTCTGTCTCTGTCTCTGTCTCTGTCTCTGTCTCTGTCTCATGTCTCATGTCTCTGTCTCATGTCTCATGTCTCATGTCTCATGTCTCATGTCTCATGTCTCATGTCTCATGTCTCATGTCTCATGTCTCATGTCTCATGTCTCATGTCTCATGTCTCATGTCTCTGTCTCATGTCTCATGTCTCATGTCTCATGTCTCATGTCTCATGTCTCATGTCTCATGTCTCATGTCTCATGTCTCATGTCTCATGTCTCATGTCTCATGTCTCATGTCTCATGTCTCATGTCTCATGTCTCATGTCTCATGTCTCATGTCTCATGTCTCATGTCTCATGTCTCATGTCTCATGTCTCATGTCTCATGTCTCATGTCTCATGTCTCATGTCTCATGTCTCATGTCTCATGTCTCATGTCTCATGTCTCATGTCTCATGTCTCATGTCTCATGTCTCATGTCTCATGTCTCATGTCTCATGTCTCATGTCTCATGTCTCATGTCTCATGTCTCATGTCTCATGTCTCATGTCTCATGTCTCATGTCTCATGTCTCATGTCTCATGTCTCATGTCTCATGTCTCATGTCTCATGTCTCATGTCTCATGTCTCATGTCTCATGTCTCATGTCTCATGTCTCATGTCTCATGTCTCATGTCTCATGTCTCATGTCTCATGTCTCATGTCTCATGTCTCATGTCTCATGTCTCATGTCTCATGTCTCATGTCTCATGTCTCATGTCTCATGTCTCATGTCTCATGTCTCATGTCTCATGTCTCATGTCTCATGTCTCATGTCTCATGTCTCATGTCTCATGTCTCATGTCTCATGTCTCATGTCTCATGTCTCATGTCTCATGTCTCATGTCTCATGTCTCATGTCTCATGTCTCATGTCTCATGTCTCATGTCTCATGTCTCATGTCTCATGTCTCATGTCTCATGTCTCATGTCTCATGTCTCATGTCTCATGTCTCATGTCTCATGTCTCATGTCTCTGTCTCTGTCTCTGTCTCTGTCTCTGTCTCTGTCTCTGTCTCTGTCTCTGTCTCTGTCTCTGTCTCTGTCTCTGTCTCTGTCTCTGTCTCTGTCTCTGTCTCTGTCTCTGTCTCTGTCTCTGTCTCTGTCTCTGTCTCTGTCTCTGTCTCTGTCTCTGTCTCTGTCTCTGTCTCTGTCTCTGTCTCTGTCTCTGTCTCTGTCTCTGTCTCTGTCTCTGTCTCTGTCTCTGTCTCTGTCTCTGTCTCTGTCTCTGTCTCTGTCTCTGTCTCTGTCTCTGTCTCTGTCTCTGTCTCTGTCTCTGTCTCTGTCTCTGTCTCTGTCTCTGTCTCTGTCTCTGTCTCTGTCTCTGTCTCTGTCTCTGTCTCTGTCTCTGTCTCTGTCTCTGTCTCTGTCTCTGTCTCTGTCTCTGTCTCTGTCTCTGTCTCTGTCTCTGTCTCTGTCTCTGTCTCTGTCTCTGTCTCTGTCTCTGTCTCTGTCTCTGTCTCTGTCTCTGTCTCTGTCTCTGTCTCTGTCTCTGTCTCTGTCTCTGTCTCTGTCTCTGTCTCTGTCTCTGTCTCTGTCTCTGTCTCTGTCTCTGTCTCTGTCTCTGTCTCTGTCTCTGTCTCTGTCTCTGTCTCTGTCTCTTGTCTCTTGTCTCTTGTCTCTTGTCTCTTGTCTCTTGTCTCTTGTCTCTGTCTCTGTCTCTGTCTCTGTCTCTTGTCTCTTGTCTCTGTCTCTGTCTCTGTCTCTGTCTCTGTCTCTGTCTCTGTCTCTTGTCTCTTGTCTCTTGTCTCTTGTCTCTTGTCTCTTGTCTCTTGTCTCTTGTCTCTTGTCTCTTGTCTCTTGTCTCTTGTCTCTTGTCTCTTGTCTCTTGTCTCTTGTCTCTTGTCTCTTGTCTCTTGTCTCTTGTCTCTTGTCTCTTGTCTCTTGTCTCTTGTCTCTTGTCTCTTGTCTCTTGTCTCTTGTCTCTTGTCTCTTGTCTCTTGTCTCTTCCATAATAACATAATAACATACA